>VYZN01000802.1:52347-93186 GCA_009761285.1 Aphis glycines
AGTTTTGGGGTGTAGTGGTTCATTATTAAAGGCTCGTTAAGAGTAGTGATGACTGGAACGTGATCGGAGTCGAGCTCGTTTATGACTTGATGATGAAGAGTGGTGGGCAGGTTTGATATTAATGCAATATCGAGTATGTCTGGAACTCTTCCAGATCGTTGGAAGGTTGGTTTAGATAGTGGGGATATTATTATTCTGAGTTCGGATGTGATTTGAAGAAGTTTGATTCCATTTGGGTTTGTTTTTAAACATCCCCATATTTGGTTTTTAGAGTTTAGGTCTCCTAGGAGTATTGTTGGATGGTTATCAAATACTTTTGAAATGTCTTCTTTTTGGATTTTTTTGTTAGGTGGATTGTAGGCCGAGATTATTTTTATTTGATGTTTGTTTGTTGAAATAGTTATTGAGATGGCTTCTAGGCCGATCATGTTGGGAGTAATTGATTGGTAGTGCTTTATGTTTTTTTTGATTAAGATGGCCACTCCTCCGGATGAATGTATATGGTCTCTGTCTTTTCGATAGATGTTATAACCATTTAACTTGAACGTTTCGTGATTTTTTAGGTGGGTTTCTGTAATACAGGCAATGTCTATTTTGTGCCTCGTTAAGAATTCTATGAGTGATGATTTTTTTGATTTTATGCCGTTGGCGTTCCAGTTAACTAAATTAATGTATTTTAAGTTAATTACGGACATTTAAGTTTTGAAGAGATAGGTTATTTGTTATCGAGTTGAAAATAGAGCTTATGATATTTTGGATATTTTGGAGAATGTTTTCTATAAATTCTGTGATTGTTTTTTGTAGGTTATCGTTTAGTGGAACATTTGGTATTTGTTCTAGATTAAATAAATTTGTGCTGTTTATTTTCCCTTTAGTTATATCTGCATATGATGTGAGGTTTGGGGTTCTTGTGGTGGGGTTTGGGATTTTTGTGGTGGGGTTAATTGCATTATCGTTTCTTGCTGGGTTTGGTATGGGTTGGCTTTCAGTTTGTGAGTGTTTTTGGGAGTTGTTTCGATTTTTGCTTTTGATTGTTTTGAAGTAGGCACAGCCTTTGTAGTTTGCCGGGTACGTTTCGTTGCAGTTGACACAGGTAGGAGGTGTATTTGATGATTTTTCACAGTTAGAGTAGTGGTGTGGTTCGTTACATTTTACGCATCGAGGCTGAAGATTGCATAATTTGTAGATGTGACCATATCTCTGACAATTTGTGCACTGTGGTGGATCTTTTGATTTTCGGCGTGGTTCGGTGATAATTATGCAATTTAGTAATTTATTTAGTTTAAAAATGTCTTGTGATAAGGGGTTGTTTTCCAGCTGTATTGCCATTAGTGGGGTTGGAGTCTTATTTTTGTTGTTTAGTCTTAAGACGGATTTAACAGGAAAATTAAGTCTTCTTAGTTCTTCCATAACTTCGAACTCGGTTATTGATGTGGGTAAGTTTCTAATTATTGCGGAAATGTCTTTTTCATTTTTTAATCTGTAAGTATAGTATTCATATTTTTTATCATCGAGGAATTTGGTTAAGGGACGGAAGTCGTCTACGGTTTCGACATTAACTTTTATTTTTTCGTTCTTGGATGTGGCGGTAAAATTATTATTAATGACTTCTGATATTTCGAGTCGAAACTGTGTGAATTTTGTTATATTGGTTATGAATAGTGGTGGTATTTTAAGAGTGCTATCGTTTGTTTTTGGTTGAATGATATAATTGCTTTGATTATCTGTTTGTGAGGTGTGTGCGTTATCGTTGTTGCAGTTGGCCATTTCTTGGTCATTTAATACGGTGTTTTCGACTAGCATTGCGTAGCGATTTGGTGTGGGCTTGATGGGGCTTTTGGTTGGCAGGTCGAAGGCTTTTGACGTGTGTCTTGGTGATCTAAATTCATTATCGGAGTTGGGAGATGTTGGTACAGAATTGTCAGTATCTGAGCGTATTATTTTATTTTTCCTGATAGTTATAGGAGGTATTTTGCGTTCATGTTTAGAATTTGTTGGAATCATTATGTTAGTGTGTGTGTGGTTATCGAATATGAGTAACGGGCTTATCGCCCGTAGGCGCGGGTTAGTTTACGATACGGTGATTATCTAGTGGACTTTATGCCTAAGATGTTGATATTGTACTTTGTATATATTACCAGTGCGACGTTAATGCTGCTATTACTGCTATCGGTAGCTATTAAAAACGGTGCGCGAATAACGTGTGGCCTCTACGGTGTCTGGACACGAACTGAAAAGTAGATATAAAACGCGGGAAACAGAAACCGATTCGTTTAGTTGCATGCCCGAGTCTTCGCTGTCTATGAATTATATGACGATAAAAGTAAACTATAAAAACGTGGGAAACTGAATGCAAAAATGTTCAAAATAGTAGTGTATTCTACAACCAAATAATTTATAATCGTATTTTCAATAATGTAGTATTGTTAATGGTGCATGTATTAGTATTATATAATGATAAATAAATAAATACATTTTTTTTTCTCATACAAACCTAATATTGTACGACTGTGAGAAATTACACGCATGTAAATCGTGATTATTACGTATGGATATTTACCATTATACATTATACGTTAAATTTTATTTACTCACCGTGAATACTTTTGATGTGCCGTTTGAGAGCATCGTTTCTAGTAAATAAATTTCCACAAATAGTACACTTAAATGGTTCATTACTATTATGGTGCTTTAAATGCCTAGCTAAAATGTCTTTTCGCGAGAAAAAACATTGACACTGATCGCACTTAAACATTTTGTATTATTATTATTATTTTAATAAACACATCAGAACAATATCACTGCAAAAACCACACTAAATCAGTGATACTGTGCCATAACCTAATGCAATGAAGAGAACAAAATATGTCAGCAGAATCGTGTTACAAGAGAAAAAAAATGCTTGTTGGTGTTTTTTAATTTTTACTGGAATAAAATTGGTACTAATGATAAATCTTAGTGCATTATGTTAGTGTAGTTTGTTGAGTTGTGTTAAAAATAATTTAAAAATAATTTTGTTTTTAAAAATGTCATACTCCAGCCAAGTATCTACTATAAACACACCTGACGTTTCAGCAGGCTTCATCGACTTTTTAGCGAATGGCGAGTTTGATGAAATGGTATGTTTAATTACTTATACATAATATATTAAAAATAACACATTTTATTATATTTGTAGCTATCAAATACACCAAGACGTATGTTTTATAATAATCTATTAAGCCAAGGTGAAAATATTTCTGTTGACAAAGTTAGTATGACAAAATATATTATTATAGCACTTACCTTACCATCGTCATGTATACCTATATATTTGTTGTTGTTGTTATAGACTAGAAACGATGTAAAACATATATCGGATGATTGTGTTAATCAACAACAGACCAATGGTATGTTCATTTAATGTTGTTTTTCCGTGCATTATGCATAACAAATATTTACTATTATAGATAAACCAAATGATATCGATCCATGGGGTGGCGAAGATTCAGATAATATATGTCTTGAAGCCCTTGAAAAATATATTTGGGGTGAAGAATACACAGATGATGAGAAAATGTTGTTAAGAGCTTGTATTGAATCTAATACCTAACACGTATTACATATATATATATATATGAAAAATATAACTCTTGATTATTCTATAACTTTATTTTATTTTTATTTTTTTTTAATCACAAATCTTCGTCGTCGTCTGTTGAAATAACGGGCGAATACGTTTCAGACATTTCGTCGTCACTCAAATCTTCGTCAGTTGGTATTTCTTCATCATCACTACTATAAAGATTTTTTTTTATAATGTTGGAAATAATAATAATAATAATAATAATAATAAACTTACATTATAAATAATCGGTTTTGGTTGAAAGGTTGTGGCAATCCACCTTCAACCATCAAATTCCTGATCTCGTTCTCGAGAAATTCCTCCATCATTATTGCTACCTCGTCTATTGTAACGGGTGTCATAGGTAGTTCATCAACACTAAACACCGAATATGATAAATAAACTAATAATAAAATAAAATAACATTAAACTTACATTGGAGGTAAATCCTGATTTGGAGTATCAAATGCATTATTGTTGTTGTTGTTGTTTTTTTTATGTCTTGAAAATTCTCTATTATTAATAAAGAAATAAAAAAAAAGACTGCTAAATTAAACATTATGAAATGACACTAAACCTTCTCATGACAAATTTGTTTCATACTGATTCAATAATCTATGATTGTTTTAAATCACATTATTTTAAGTGTATGGAAATGCTGAATAAAAAATCTAAGTAAAAAAAAAAATATGTATGCTAAAAAACATCTTACAATGTTTAGATTTCACATTACGTGCATAATTGGCATGTAAAGATTTGTGATATACTTGCAGATTCTTTGATGATGCTGTTGCAGGGATATGCACATGTATACATAGGTTCATGCATTTGTGTTTTGTACGTATATAGGTGTACAGATATAGGTATTTAGATATATGTTCAAGTATATAATATAGGTATAAAGATAATGTGTACTACGAGATAACGGCTGAGCAGTGTACCGGTTGCAGCATCTATGGTGGGGCGGGAGGTGGTGTGACGGCGGCGCTCACCATGGCTGGGCAGCGAGTGGTGGTACGGGTGGTGGTACCTTGGGTGAGTGGTAGGTCGCGGGGGTGGCGGTGGCGGTGGCGGTGGTGGCCCCCCAGGGACCCAGTTACTACTATGATATAAAAGAATTGGGACTTTATAATTTAGCTAATAAAAATACGATGAAAGTCGGGTTGGGGAAACCACATAGTATATTATATGAAGTAGTGAATAATATTACGGTATTCGTATTGCATTATCAAAAGACATAAAATTCATAACATTATTTTAAAAACTATTTTATTTCGGTAATACTCTGTAGTCTGTATACACGACGGTGGCCAGTGACAGTCGTCGACAATAAATAACTTTGGTTATCAACTATCGGCGAGTGCGACCAGTATTACAGTCTACAGACTAACAAATCCGAATGTTCCTTTAGCTCAATTTGTACTCAGTAGACTGTAATCTATATGCACTATAATATAATATTATATATATAATATTGTGTCTGCGCGAAAGCGATTAAACGAACATTTTACATTTATATGGAATATCCGAATATACTATATTGTAGACTTACCTATGAAGACACATATTTCCACTAACCATACTCCATTAGTTCATTATGAACAAATTTAGAACTATTTATACTTTATAGTATAATATGCCTACCTATATACTTTTATACTGGTTTGGACGATTTATTTTATTCATTTTAAATACGTCACGGAATTTTCAACGAGGTGATGCGGAATTACCACCGAATCACGGGCTTGAATCGGACAAAAATAATGACGGGTTATGTTATTATATTACTGTTATTGTAGAAAATGGCAGTCACTGCAAAATTAATTGTAAATAGACTACAAAAATGCAGAAGTAAATTAAATAAATCAGACGCACCATTTATGTTTCATTTTTTTTGTAAAAGAAGAAAATAAGTTTTAATTTCTTAAACAGCATAATATTATTATGAACCGACGTACACTTGTCTTGTAGTACATTCGGCCAACCAAACGCGCGTCGCGCACTATTATAATATTATATACTACATATATTTAAATTTTAAGTAACACTAATAATAATTTAATAATAAGTAATTCATTGTCAAATTTGTATCGTTATCGCCATCGTCAGACTGCAACTTGAGTGCAACTGAACAATGACCAAAAATATTAAATAACCAAGAATAATACTAATAATAAACAAAAGTATTATTATTATTATTATTATAATAAAAAGTTCTTATATAACTTACATTTCTAAAATATTGTTACATAATTAATAAAATAATGTTAGAAAATTAATGAACATTAATATGCAAAAATGTTAAGAAAATAATATTATTTTAAGGTGCTTTTTGAATATTTATAAAATATTTTAAGATCATTAACTGGATAATGTTGTACAATAAATCAAGGTGTAATATTTAGAAAATATTTTGTGTATAATATTTCTAATATAACTTTTTATTAATAATACAGTAACGTTGCATTATAAATATTTTAAATGTAATCCAATTATAATGTTATTAAAATATCAATGTCATTAAATTGCTGTCTGGGATGTATAATATATATATATTATACTATTACTATCTTTGCCACATGAGCATTTAACTTATTTTTATTTTAAACCTATATCATCGCTCGGTTGTGATACTATTGTTATGGTTATTATCGCTTGTATACACGTAAATCGTTGTAATTGATGTGACCGAAAAGTCTCGTTATTCGCGTACTATTAATGGTCGTTATTCTTTCATTTTAATTTTCAGTGCGTTATATTGTATAAGCTATTTTTAATTTTATTTTACATCACCATCATGACTGAAATTAAAATTTGAAACAAAATTAGTTTATGATGGTTTTATTTACTTGTGGTCTAAATTACCAGTTAACGGCAAAACATACTAGGAATGTAAAAAAGTAAGAAGGAAAGAGTGCAAAGCCAGAATTATCACTACCTTCAATACTTCCGAAAATAAGCATTATTTCGTTCGAGAACCAGCGATGAACGATCATGATCATGTTTCCAATCAAGAACAGTGTAAATCAGAAATGTTTAAGTATTCTTTGATGTGGAAGGCTGAGGACCAACCACAACTACCACGCGCTCAAATACCACACACAGAGATGGCTGGACTATCTGATGGCGTTCTAAGTCAACTACCTATTCGAGATAATTTAAAGAAGTCAATGCGCCAAGTCCGGAGGTATTAATTTTTTCACACTTTTTATGAATCTATTCTAATTTTATATATTTTACATTTAAGGAAAAATTTACTTCCTAAACCCGAAAACACTTTATGACTTGGGTACTCTTCTTGATCAATATCAGAAGACACTACCGGTAAAAAAATTTTGATTTATGATTCGCTCGATGATGATTCTGTCAGTGAAGTTAGAGTTGTTGTGTTTTCAACTCGAAGAAATTTAGAACTATTGGCCAAGAGTGACTGCTGTTTTTAGGCGGGAATTTTAAGGTTAGATAGTTTTTAAATTTTATCTCTCATATTTTCTAAGTTAAAGTTTTTTAACTTGTTAAATTAAGCTAATATAAGAAAAATGGTACTGGTTTGTTATTGCTCCGCTATCCATACAACAATATATTTATTCACAGTGTCCACTGTCCATTGTAACAGATTGATAATTATGCGAGGAGTTGCATCCCGCATCCGCACATCGATCACTTAATTCGGAGACTCATCGCTAATACAAAAAAGTTTTAAAAAGTAACGAGTCTTTTAACTTAGTTAATAATAATAAAAACTTTTTATTACTAATCCTTTACCTAATACTTAGGTGTGTTCCAATATTTTCATGCAAGTTTTTACGATTTTGGGAACATGTAAACATCATGTCGATGTTCATGACACAGTTGCTGTACCATTTGTGTATGCACTGTTGTCGTCGAAAAAAACTGTGCAGTATGCCACTGTGCTTAGAGCAGTACAATCGTCGTTTAACGAACACCCTCTCCCCTCTTAACCTTTTTTATTATTAAAGTTTTATTTAATATTTTCATATATATCATAAAAATAAATAAAATATATTTACAAATTATGTTTATCTTTGTTTAAGTAGCACGGCTTTAGATACTATTGTAGTCCGTGACCGCAGTATTTGTAGTAGAATGTATCATATTATCATGATATTAAATAATAGTTGTGAAATTATTATATATATAGCCATAAACATAAAGACATCAATTATGATTAAATTAATAAATATACTAATAATAATATTAAATTAATTCATAGCTATAGGCTATATATAATCAAACATTAAAAGTTGTTTATGATTTTATTATTTTTATTATTAGTATTGTTGCGTGCCAGTATCAGATTTAAATCCAGATGGTTATTTTGAACGAAAGTTAAACTCAATAACGAAATATGTCTTTATTGCATATAAATTAAATACATGTAACAAACAAAATAAGTGGCCGAGTGTCGTGAAAGTGCTTAGTTGTTGATAGCTTTGGTACATCTGCCGTTGCTGGTCTTCGGGCTCCCTTATATACTGTGGTGCGTCTCTTGTTTACGTCGAGTTGTCGCCTTCTGAGTGAAACCAGGTGTCCTTGTCGTTGTTGTTGCAAATTCGGACACGAATTTGAGAATGTGCAATAACATCTCAAATGCATCATTAGTGCACTATAATTATTGGTGCGCTTACTATCCCGACACGTGTCATGGTCATAGTAGCATCCGCATTACCCTTGACACGAGGCATGGTCATACTAACTTAGCCTTGTAATCTCGTAGATATGTTATAGATATCTCATAGCCCATAACAGTATTTTAGTATTTTCCATGTACGGCTATGGGACGCTATTCTGTGATCGTCACGTGCTTATCGCACTGACGACCGATCCCACACCTACATAATTATATATATATATAAATATTTATGTCTATCGTGGGTGTATATGAGGCAACCACGATTAAAGATATCTTTAATCGTGAAGGCAAACCGATGACGGGTAATATTGTTCTATTTATATTTTTATCACTTTTTTTTATTATGCTATATATCACCGTCGACGGTTGGCCATCGAGACCGAGTCAGTATTTGTCAGTCAGTCAGTCAATGATTTTTGTCAAGATTTTGGTTTTACTTTATTAATTTTGATTTGTTAATCTGTTAAATTCATCGAGCATAACGATTTTTTAAAAATATGAAACAGATTAGTAATTATTTTCGTAGTGACAGCGATTCTCATAGTTCACCAAAAAAAAAAAAAAAAAAAAAAAAATTGAAAATAATGATATAGCCGATACAGGTAAATATAATGTTATAATTTAACTATAAATCATTAACAGCTATTTGTTTATTGTTAAAATTAAAAAGTGAAAAATTAGTTAAAATTACTTACTATTTATATTTACTAATTGTATTAACTAATAATAAATTTTAATTTTTAGTAACATTGAATACTAATGGTAAAGAACATTTAAAAAAGCCATAACCAATGTCTGTGAAGAAGCTTTTCCAAATTCGCCTATTAGTTGTTGCTTTTTTCATTTATGCCAATCAATAAATCGTCAAATTCAGTTTTCTGGTCTTCAAGCCACAAATATTAACCCCGACTTTCGTTCGTTGAAATAGTTTACACACATGATGCTTGTGCTGGCATTCGTGCCGTTGACTGAAGTTTCTCGTATTGAAAAATGATACGCCTGAAGCTCTATCACCAATAATTGAATATTTCGAAAAAAAATTATGTTCTTAGAGTAATAGCTCGAGGAAGAAGACGAGTGATTCATCCACGTTATCCGCCAGAAATTTGGAATCAGTACCAAGCAGCTCTGACTGGTTCACATAAGACCAACAACGTAACCGAGGGGTGGCACAATCCAGCTCGTCATTGGAAAACATCACCCTGACCTTTACTCTGCTCTCAGTAAGTTCCAAAAAGAACAAGGTGATGCAGAGATAATGATCTCAGAGCTGAGTCTTGAGCGAAAAGTAAGAGCTCAGCCAAAAAGAAAATAGTGAGACTTTCAGATGCGAATTATGGCCATTACTGCTGACTTTAATACATACCAAGAATTTGATTTTCTGAAGGCAATCGCGCATAATATTGTTTTGTGAAATTATTTTGTATTTTGTTTTTTTTTTTTTATAATTAGTTAATTATTACTTAAATTAATTGATTTTTATGTTTTATACGTACAGTAGATTCTCGTTCTGTCGAATTTCAAGGGGAACAAAAAAAATTCGAGATATCGAGTTTTATTAAAAAATAAAAAGTAATAATATAAATGTATGTTGTATAATGTATATGAATAATAAATAATACGAATGCCTAAAATACATAATTTGAATAATTAAAATACTGAAATGACTGAATAAATTATTTTTTTTTTTTTTAAAAATCTGTCATTAAAGTTTGCTTAATATTACTTCTATCTGCTACGACGTCTTCCAAATTAGATAATGCAGAAAAAGCCTTATCATCCATACTTGTAGTAGTCCCTACAAAATTCCTTAGTGTTTTTAAAGTATCTTTAGTTTGTTGAATTGTTACTTGGGTAAAAATGACTTCCTCCTCATTTTGTGATTCGTCTTCACTATCGCTGGTATTTTCAATGGTTTCTGATAAAATTTCGTCATCTGTCCATGTTCCATATACGTGTACATTATTGTCCATTTCCACATAATGTAAAAGATTTCTGTTGTCTAAATTAAGATGATCAGCGATAAAATTCCATTTATCATCAGAAATAGTAGTTGAGTTATCTAATGCAATTATATCACCATCTTTAAAACCGGCTTTTATGAAGTAATATAATATAGTCTGTAGTGTTACACTTCTCTAAGACTTATCAGACATTCTTATAGCTTCGAGTATGTTTATAGAAAATGATTCGTTGTTATTGATATTATCGACGAACCGTCTGATTATTTCTTTACGATAAAACATTTTAAAATTCTGTGTAACACCTTGGTCCATGAGCTGAAGTATAGATGTTGTATTAGGTGGTAAAAAATGTACTTAAATGGAACTTAATTCAATATCATGATTATGAACTGTTCAATCATCTATGAATAGTAGAAATTTTCGATTTTCTAGTTTCATTTTTCTATCAAAATTTAAAAGTCACTCACTAAATAATAACAAGTCGTCCAAGCCTTTTTATTTAACTATAGTCAACTAGTAAATATTTAATTCCTTTAAAACACCTAGGCTTCTTTGATTTACCAATGACAAATAATTTTAGTTTTTCAGTTCCAGACATATTTATGTTTTATCTGGTAAGCATTTGAAAAATAAGCCTGTTTCATCAACTTTAAAAATATCATTAGAAGAATAAACTACTAAGACATCAGGAACATTTTTAATCAAATTTGAACAACAATGTGTGTCTACTAAAGTTTCTTCTCTACGAACAGTTTGAAAAACAACATCATGTCTTTTTTTCCAATTTGTAAGCCATCCACTACTAGTTTTAAAATAAGTGTGTCCTAGTTGTTGTGCATATTCGTTTGCTTTTTAAAGTAAAATTGTTCTATTTAATGGTATATTTTTATCTCGAAACTGAGTAAACCATTTTAGTAAACATCTATCAATGTCCAAATAAGGAGTCATCCTCATTTTTTTTTCATTTTTTCACAATTGAACTTCATTATTTTCTCTTTCTGTTGAATAATTGACGTTAAGTATTTTTTCCACCATTAAATTCATCATTGAATTCATTGGAAAATTCATATTTTTAACGGTCACTCTTTTCAACTAACTGTATTAAACGAACTTTGTCCGAAATTGAAAGAACATTTAATTTATGCTTCCTTTCCATTTCACTACAAACAAACAAACGAACTACGGAAGACTACAGACGTGACTACCAACGCGCTAAATCACAATCGCTATACTGCACAATGTATGCAATGTACTGCACAATTCCTGTTTTAACTGTAATTAAAATATTATTTGTGAACTCGAGGTAACGAAAAACGATTATTTTTTTATCGAGTTATCGAGAGCAAAACACTATTAATTGTAATAATAGTTTCAAGGGGAATTCAAAGTAATTTGGGATAACGAAAAATTCGAGATAGCGACGTTTGACATAAAAATTAATAATCGTTAGTCACAATTTTTTTTTATAAGAATTTATAGGTCCAATCTTTATAAAAATCGCAAAAATTTGTAAGTAATTTTGTAGCTGAATAATCATAAAAGGTTTTATGTTTATATCAAAGGTTTAAAAATCCAACACTAAGTTTTCCATAAGTTTTCCTTCAAATATCTATAGAGAAAACTCGAAACATCATTATGGGACACGGTGGCGAACTTTTTTAATCTTTGAAGCATATTGTATATTTTAAATATTTAGACTACTACCCCCTAATTGAACCAAAATAAGTATCAAGTGTTAAGCTCCTGGTAGTTTAATGGACTGTAATTTTGATAGGAATAATAAAAATCACTCTTTATTACTTTTAAACGTGCCAAATGGCCTACTATTTAAAATCAATAAAAAAATAGTGATAATAATTGATGAGACATGGGGCTGGCCAGCCTAGGAAATCCGTCGTTTTGACGACGAATAGAATAAATCAAACAAAAAATTATAAATAATAGAATAATAAAAATTAACGGAACCGAAGGCGGGTGCTGGTGACTGGTATTTCGATGGGACAGTTGTGACGGTGTGGTGTTGGATGACGGTGCCGCTAACCATGAAAAAAACAAACTATAAAATTACTAAACACGAACAAATTTGGTAAATACAACATCACCCGCTACGTTATTGCGACTGAAGACAGTGTACGGTGGTTGGGATAGGTGGAATTGGTCTTATCGTCGTTATGATAGTAAAATTCTTACATAATTGCTAAACATACAGTCCACCTTGAAGATTTCGTCTTCAATCTCTCAAGGGTATATGACGTAGTTTTACTGCCGGGTGAGTTAGGACTTTACTGGTTGATGTTTTAACCTTAGCCACTCGTACAATGCCATCGATCAAAATCATTTCATACTCTTGAACCGGTTCATTTTGAGTGAAACGGTATAATAAATCTTTGGTACTGCCGGTGGGCTTCAATTACCATAATTTGACGAAACATCTGCTTACCATCGGCCGTGAGTTCTACGGAATGTAGTCTGAATCATAATACGATACTGGGAAAATCTTGTAGTAGTTTCGCTCCGCACAAAAGATTATCATTTAATGATAATCCCGAAAAAGATTTTTCCGATGCGTCGAAGACAATACGCATTTTCGTAGTTGTGCTTTCCGAACGTAGCACGGCCTGATGAGGGATGTAGTACACGTCCTTTGACTATCAACTGATTGTAAATTTACTCGGGACATGTATCCCAAAACTAAATAGTCTTCCATAGCATTGTTGTACTCTTCACGAAGGTTAGGAATCCGTTTGAAACGATTTTCTAATTGCTCCAACCGGCATAATGCCACGTCGTTTGATTTTCCAAGAAGTGGTGGGTTATGCTGAAATGGCAAACGCACTACAACAAGGGTTCCCAACCTTTTTATCATCGACTACCATCAGAAACTTTTA
This sequence comes from Aphis glycines, assembly GCA_009761285.1. Classification (NCBI taxonomy): domain Eukaryota; kingdom Metazoa; phylum Arthropoda; class Insecta; order Hemiptera; family Aphididae; genus Aphis; species Aphis glycines. The sequence continues at coordinate 65,458 of VYZN01000802.1, forward strand.
CAATCAATACACTTACCACCTCAATTATAAAACTAAATTAGAAGTCAAATTTTTTTAACATACATTTTTATGATTAATTAATTTCTTAATATTTTTATTATTTGATATTTATGAAAGAAAAAAAAATAATATTTTAGTTAAATCTTGAAGTTCAAATTTCTTTGCGAACCAGTTACGAACCTTCCACGTACCACAGGTTGGGAACCCCTGCACTACATAACGACCGTCTTATTGGCGTGTGGTGGTCAATTGATATATTCGCTCACATTTCAAGTATTCTGGGCTGGTTTTCTCAGTGGTTAGCACATCTTAGTTTTTCAAAAACTAATGTAATGTTTAGTATACCGAATTCATAGTTTTAACACAAAGTGACTATGTTCCTATTTATGGGCTAGATGTTTTTTCCATAAGCACCCAGCCAAAAACCGTGGACAGGAAAATCGGTTGTCCAGCAATGTCACCTAGGAGAAAATGCGGAAAAACATCAGCTCCAAGTAAGACGTCAATTGGTAGCGTCTCGAAATATTGAGGGTCGGCTAAATGTAATCCCTGTTTGTACGGTCAGTCTCCTACCCACACACGTTCTAATGGCACAGGTCCGTTATACGAGATAAAATTAAAACGTCTACATTAAATTTCGGATTTTCTTGGTCGACAGGTCGTATGAATATGTTGGCGGTTCCTTTAATTAATCGACAGTACTTAGGTGCCAGATAGAGCCTGTACCATTACATCACATTTTTGCTAGTTAAATGCAATAGGTGTGTAAAACGTTCAGTTATGAAACTAATTTGACTAGCACTATCTAATAATGCTCGTACGGCGACTTAACTTCTTCATTGAAGAATTCATGAATTACCACACAGGTAGTTGCTAACAAAACAGAAGCGTGATATTCTCGGGTAGAAGTTGCTGCTACGGTTACGTATGCAGAAGTGACAATCGGTTCGAGGTTAACAAAATTAATTAAAGTATGATGTTTTCCACCACATTCTGAACATTTTCTTTGGTTGGTACAGTCGCTCGCTCAATGCGCACTGAAGTTGTTAAAACAACGTTTCAGATCTTTAATCTTTAATCTTTAATGTTTGGTTGGGATTTTTCATTAAATAACGGACAATGTATTAACAAATGTCCTGTTACAAGTGACTGTTACACACTTGACAAGTGTACATTTTCTCTGGTACTCTTTTCCTTCTACATTGATGTGAATCGTGGTTCTGATTGGTTTCTAAATAAAGAGATGGTTTTAGAAGGTTTGTTTCCTTTGCTCGTTGCTTATTCATTGACTTGACTAACTGGTGGCTGATTTACAACACTTGGTGAAGAATATGACGAACTCTAATACCGTCGGATCTTCCGTAGTGTCTACCAACAATTCCCACTGTGTCCTGAGATTTTGGTCCAATTTTATTTGAAATAAATATAACAGAATTAAATCCCACTGATCCACGGCGTATGTTAGGTTTCGTAAGGCTCCGGTGGATTCAAAAGTGTTTTTATTGAGCTACTGTCGCCGTACAAGACTTTAGGTGCATTATATAACTCATCAAGATGGTTTTCGGCGGTTTTATCTATGATAAAAACAAAAATATATAAATTAAAAAAATAATCAAATAACAATAAGAAACTTTAACTAATAAAATAGGTGTATACTCTATACTGTTAATCATGATTTTTTAAATTAAGAATTTTTTTAAGTAAAAATGTAAAATTAACTGCCTTTAACTTTTTCTCCCAGAGACCCTTAATTAGAACTATACCTATTATTATGAACAGTCATTGACAAGTATTTGAAAAAAAAAATAAAAAAATACTTTTTTTTACACAAATTAATTTTGTCAATGTAATTTTTATTCAATATGTACCTACTGTTAGACGTTAGTTATACTTTTTAATATAAACTATTTCAATTATAAAAACTACAAAAAAATCATACCACTAAACTAAATAAAAAATAAAAAGTTGACAAAAATACATAGCTATCTATCTAATTACAAATTGATGAATAATATGTATATTTAAAATTAATACCTGACACCGATGATTCAAAATTTAAATTTGATGATTTAGTTTCGATACAAATTTCCCTTGGCATTAAAAGACTTAAATCTTAAAAATTTAAAACAAATTTTGAATAAACCAACATTGAGTTTTATGACAGTATGCTGAGCAATATTTTACTTTATTTTTTATACAAATATGAATATAAAAACATTGTTTATTATTGTTACAAAGAATAAAAATTAAAACACAATATTATCCCACTAAATGAAGTGCCTGTCAACTCAAATAGCAACATCAAAATAATGTAGGTATATCATAAATAAAAAATGATTGGCAAAAATATTTAAAATACAAACATTTTATTTTTATAAAAAAAAAATGCATTTGCTAATTTAAGATAATAAAACAATTAAAGTTAATACTGTAAGATTAAGTTTTAACTAACTATTAATAATATTTATTACCTATATATACCTAATTCATAAATAATTTTTACATCCACTACCAATTTGAAAGAGAACATCACAAACAATATTTTATTAATAAAAGGATAGTGAAACAAAAAATTTATAAAGGAAAATGTTTTGCTCTCCCCTAGACAAATTTCTGCGGAAGCACTTGAGTGCAGGTAATTCTAAGAAGATAATTGTACTATTTGCACTTCACTCTTTTTTTTGTATAGTGTTTAAAATGCTTCTTATAATTGTTTTTTACAACTTAAAAATTAATTATGGGTTAATTTACATTAATATATAAATGTATACCATTCATTTTATACTTAATCTAATCTTAAAAATGAGTTAAATTCCGATTACATTAAAATATATTTCTATTAAATATATATTTTTTAAATTTTGGAAATAAAACAAAAATATACCTTATGTATTATTAATCGAAGTAGAAGATGTAGCGTCTGAAGTATTACATTTTTGATCAACTTAGTAATTGTTTTTGTATACACACCAATACAATTCTTTGTTTTTTTATTAAAAATTCTATCCAAGTCTCCTTTCTGTATTTATTGCACATTTGTGTTTTTTTTTTTTTTTTACAAGATTCAATATGTCGATTCCAGTTGGTATCATTTTGTTTAACACATTCACGTTTAAAATAATCACATAATACAGGTTTCATATTTAAAAAAAAAAATTGACCAAAAAATTTCATATTTTGTAAGAATACTATAAATTATGAGAAATATAATTTAGAATACTTATAAACTGCACTTCTACACAAAACCACAGAATAATATTTTAAAAAGCTCTGAATCAACATTATCAAATACAGAACAAAACGTTATGACTACCCATTAAGAGGTCGTTCTAGTAAAAATGAAAACGTATACAACGGCCGAGAAAACGCGCTATTAGGTGTTTTCGGGATCCGCAACCACGCGACGTTTTAACCACGCCCACTATACTAGTATTCGGCGCCTGGCGGTCGGCTGACGATTTTGTTTGTTCGGGAGCGATATTTATTACTTGATAAACTAAATAGGTATGTCAACAACTCGTGATACGCATGTCCGTAACGTAAGCATTTCTCCATCTCTTATCAAACGTTATGATATTATAAAAACAAACATATTTTTCAACTTAACGCATGTGAAATACTACTTTTTTTTCATAATTTAGTTATGTCTATTGTTTTAAAACTTAAAACTTAGATTAGATATAGTCAATATAAATTGTATACACTTTTATTATGTTCTTAAAATATTTAACATGTGCTAATGAATTAATCGACGTAGTATGTATGGATAGGTTACATTATACCTTATTGTCACAGAAACTTTTGTAAATGTTCGTTCATATCTGGAATAAAGTTCAGTTTTTTTTTATTTAACCCGTCAGAAGTCGCGTATGAGCGCGGCGCTCATTCCGTTATTAGTTTAGCTACCACTAGTTTCAATTTAAATTTTAAATTGTTGAAAACTACGTATACCTTATGTTATCTTATCTAGGCACTTTTCTATAAATAAAATAACCCAGTCCATAGTCTTGTGTTGAAATGACAATAGATTAAACTTGTCAGTTCTGATAAAGTGAGCGGCGCGCTCATACGCGACTGTTGGTGTATGCATTTTTCTCGTATAGTTTTTTTTATAATTTCGCGTTATAATGTCTGATAATATACAAAATGTGTGTAATTGGTTAGATGAAACTGAAGAAGATAATTTATTATATGATTCTGATGACACTGACGCTGATCCGGATTTTGTATGTACAAATATGCACAATGAAATTGATTCTGAGTTGGATACAGATGTTGATGTACTCATAAATCCGTCTTCATCCAAAATAAATAATGCCTCAGTTGCATCAAGATCGCGATCTAGAAGTCCACTCATACGAAACAATTTCAGTTACTATTTAGGTAAGGATAAAGTGACAAAATGGTATAAATAAAGTTGTACTCCAAGTAATAGTCGTACACTTCGACGTAATATAGTGTTACATTTACCCGGTGTAAAAAAAAAATGGCAAGAGACGCAAAATCTATTATTGATTGTTGGAAGCTATTTTTTCCGAATATGGTCATTGATGAAATAGTAAAATGTACTAATATTTATTTGACTAAGATTCGTACAAATTTTCAACGGGAAAGAGATTGCCTAGATACGACTAGAGAGGAAATAAAAGCGTTGTTTGGGCTTCTGTACTTGGCAGGTGTTTTACGAAGCAACCATTTGAATTTGAAAGATCTTTGGTCAGACGATCCTTTATCTCCCGAATATTTTCGTGCTGTCATGTCCCTAAAACGGTTTTATCTGTTGCTTCGTGCACTCAGGTTCGATGATATAAATACGAGAACTGAAAGAAAAATGTATGACAAACTAGCCGCCATCCGAATGATATTCGATGGATTTGTACAACATTGTCAGGCTGTACTGGGGAAAACTGCACTATCGATGAAATGCTCGAAGGATTTAGAGGTAGGTGTAGTTTTCGTCAGTATATCCCGAACAAGCCAAATAAGTATGGCATAAAAATTCAAGCATTGGTATATTCACGTACTTTTTTTACTTCTAACATGGAGGTATATGTAGGAACACAGCCTGACGGCCCATTCAAATTTGAAAATAAGCCATCAAGTATTGTAAAAAGGATGATAACTCCAATTTCTAAAATTGGTCGAAATATCACGATGGATAACTGGTACACTTCCATATTATTGGTAAATGAGTTGCTTGAAAATCATAATTTGACAACTGTTGGAACTCTACGCAAAAATAAAAAAGAAATCCCACCTTGCTTTTTAGATACTAAACGTAGGGAAAAAAATTCAACTTTATTTGGATATAGTAAAAATCTAATGATTACGTCGTACATGCCTCGTAAAAACAAAAATGTCGTATTGGTATCTAGTATGCATGATCAAGGCGTTATAGATACAGATTCTGGTGACCAAAATAAACCCGAGATTATTACCTTTTACAACTCTACAAAAGGCGGAGTAGATGTTGTTGACGAATTGAAGGTAGAATATTCTGTTTCTAGAGTAAGCTGTAGATGGCCATTGACAATTTTTTTCTCTCTAATGAATATTGCGGGAATCAATAGCCAAATAATTTATCGGGAAAATACTGGCAATGTTATAACTCGTCGAAATTATCTTAGAAGTTTGGGTCGAGAACTTACTAAAGAATTTATGATCAACCGACTTGATATGCCAACATTGAGAATTCAACTTCGAAATACAATTATGAAGATAACAGGAATAAAGAAACAGCCAACACAGCCTGAACAGCATGGAGCAGTGAAAGAACGATTGAAATGTGCATATTGTCCAAAAAATAAAAATCGAAAAACAATGGTGAGTATTACATGAAATATAATAATAAGCTTTATAAATAATGAATTCAAAAAAATATTTTATGTTAGGTATGCTGTGAGCTATGCAATAACCGTATTTGTAAAGAGCATACAAGTATTATTTGCAAATCATGTCAAACAGGATCAGAAGAAAAATCCGATTCAGAATAAAAATAACTGATATGTATATACATTATTTTTTTTATTTTTCATCTCCAAGTATTATTATTTTTTAAAACTGTAACTACAATTAATTATTATGTATGTATTTTAATTTTTCAACTCAAAGTATGATTTATTATTTTTCAATAATTATTATGTATGTATTGTAACTACCATTTATTAATTATAAATAAACAAAGTGATCCTAATTAATTATTCATAATAAAATCCTCATTTACAGTTCGATTTACAACATTAATTAGTAAAAACTGGGAAAGTGAGTGCCGCGCTCATACGCGCCTACTGACGGGTTAAAACGAAACAAAATTACAGAGAGCATCGGACAGTCTTAGTAAGTTGATAAAGATATTTCATGTATGATAATATAGTTAATATAGTTAACTGCAAGTCGTGTATTATTCTTAAGCCATAGCTAATTAGTTTTAAAATTATAAATGTTATAATAAATAAATAAATGTATTATAATTTTATTGAAATAATTAAATTAAGTAGGTATAGCATCAAATTATAATTTGAAAAATCAATTAAAATGTATTTACCAATATGATGAACTGAATACATAATTAACATAATTTGATTAAATATTTTTACAAATATCATTCCGTCCATAAATGTTTTTAATGTTTTAGTAATAATATTAATAATTAGTTAAGCATTTACATTAAAAAAATACGCTGTAAAATACAATATTTAGAGTACATAAATATGTACAAGGAAATTAAAAATTAAAATGTAACTATAGAATATACATAAGTTAAAAATGTAAGAACAGTGATTACACAATTTAAAAATAACTATTTGCATTAGAACAATTGTCGCGCTCAGCTCTTAACAAGAATAATAACACAATAAATCTAGTTTAAGGTGCCTTCACGAACTTATAAAAATTATGAAGGGAGTAAAATATTAGCTCGCAATGCAATAGTTAAAATAAAATAAAAATTTACCACGAGGCACAAGTGCTGGTATGAACTTGGTTTATAATAACAAAATAATGCGATTTGCAATACAAGAATAATTATCCATAACAGTAAATATAATAAAATGAACTGACTGTTGAATTGTTTCTAAGTGTTTTATTTCGACAAAAATATTCTAAGTCCAAATGACAAAATTATTGAACTGGGTGACGTGAAGGTGCTCGCTCTAACTCTGGTGAATCACGTCTGAAATGTGCCTAATCGGCTGCATACTATAGTCGGGCTCACGAAAAGTGAGCGCTGAATACAGCGATCTCCAACAGCCGTTTTACATCAGTGATAACCAAAACAATTTGGCGCGTTTTTTTAAATATTTGATATACGTATTTTATTATATCATCATTCAACATACATATTAAAATTCGTTATATTTTTACAAATGTTAACGATTAAGAAAAATAAATTACAGTTACTATTTAAATATGTATCTTACAAAATTATATCTAATATTAAACATCATATAATTGTTATAAAATAATGTAACTACAATTTATAAACGTAAAAAAAAAATTAAGTACCTACATACATTTTACAGTTAAAGTTCATCTTCATCATCATCATCTTCATCAGTACTGCTTTCACCAGGTAGAATTGTTAGAATAATGGGTTCTAAAATAACTTCTCTGTGAATTTCTTTTTTGTAATCTTCTTTTGTCACTGAATCGATGGCTTCGTGCATTAGTTTTTCTACATCAGCTATCTTAAATGTTGTATTTTTGGTTGCCACCTGGCGCTTAACTTATGCCCAAATCATTTCTATGGGATTGTATTGGCAATGGTAGGGTGGCAACCGTACAACTTCGTGTCCCATTTTAAGAGCCAATTCATCCAGCTCGTATTTTTTCTGAGTCGGTAATAATAATTTTACTCGTTCACGAAGTTCAGCTACAGTTTCAAGACTGGAAAAGTTAATATTTTTTTTCGTCAACCATTCTTGAATATCGGATTTTCGGGCATTGCTTTTTGGAAAATTGTCTACTAACATCGAGTGGTATGCAGCATTATCCATCACGATTACACACGCTTCTTCAAGAGACTGCAACATTTCTATAAACCACGATCTAAAAACTTCCGCATTCATTTGACTATGGTAATCTCCTATATTGCCTGATTTGCTCCAAAAAATCATTTTTGCCCCTTCTATAAATCCATGTGATTTTGAACCTGCATGACAAACAATGAGCCGACCGCCCTTACCGGTAGGTACCTTAAAACCTTCAGTGTTTTCCTCATTTTGCCATAAATGACTTCTAGAGTGGTTTTGATTCACCCAAGTCTCATCCAAATATACGACTGGACGGGGATCGTTATTTTTACGAAGTGTACACATAGTACGCAAAAATTTACACCGTAAAGCAACAATATCGTTCCGCTCCATTAAAAATTTTCGTCCGTCGTTGCTTTTTTTGTACGAAAATTTTAATTTTATCAACAATCTTTTCATTGAAGCGAGACTACCATTATAATTAAATTTTTGTTGAGCAGCATTTAAAATTTTTTTTGATGTAGGATATTCACCTCTTTCGTAGTAAAACTCATGCACGATTCTTCGTACTATCTCATTATCGAAATCGTCCAGTTCTGTTGCATACTTTTTACGTTTATACGTTTTTCGAGGTGAAGTAAATGATGGGCCTGGTTGTGGCGAATCCGGATTATTGTTGGTTGAAGATCCTTCTACACAAACTCGTCTTACGGTCATAAGAGACACACCACAAGCATCGGCAGTTATTTTTTGTGTCTGTTTAAAATGTTTTTTTAAAACCTCATCATTCGAATTAGCCAGATCTTTGAAATAATTATATACATGAAAAATAACTTTTTTGGTTTGACTACGTGTATCATTAATTTTAAAAGACATTTTAATGTTTAAGAATTTAAAAACAAAATTAATTTAAAACAAAATATACGTTTATAAAATGAAACGTTTTAAATCAAAACACACTATTACAAATTGCACTGTTCACTGTACACGTGCGTTCAACAAGACGAGCTCACGAATAATGAATAATGCTATACAAAATGTGAGGTCAATCTCTACCGAAAGGCAGCTGCAGGCAGCTGCTAACATAAAAGGTTAATTAATTGAATACGTTCCCGCCAAAGTATTTGAAGTATGCCATAAGACGCACCGCATACCGTAGCGTCACCCGGTAATACAGAACAATACTAGAAAATCTGAGAACCCCTGGCCCAGACATAATTTGAGCACCACCCATCGGCCGCCAGCGCTCATTTTCCGTGAGCCCGACTATAGATGCGTACCGAAAATATCTACGAAAAAAGGTCTAATCCGAATTGCGGCCCGAGTTTATTTTGGGTAAAGACGAGTTGCGGCCCGGGTTTTTTTAATTCTAGATAATTTAATCTTGACTGATAAAATATAATATATATATATCAATATAATGTAGATACTATATAGATACCAATTAGTACACCTTAGTCGTCGCTTTACTACCGCTAAGAACGTTCCGTCGCTTTTCTGTTTTAATTTATTTATAATGTCGAATGAAATTTTGAGTGAAATGTTGAGTGAAAAAAATCGCATTTTATTTTTAATCGATGGATATAAATTTCGTTTTCATAAGAATTTAAAAAATAATGTTGATCGGTATTGCTGTACTAAAAAAGCTTGTGCAGCGTATATTCATTTAAATAATAACGAAATTATTAAAAAAGTTTTAAATCATGGAAACCACGAAAAAGATAGTGATGAAACATTAAACAGACAGACTGTAAGTAATCAAGTGAAACGTAAAGCTATCGACGATATTAATGAGAAGCCAAGTAAAATTATTCATAGCCACCTTACACAAGACGTAGAAACTTTGACAACATACGATTTAACATTAATAAGAAAAAATATTCACCATGCTCGGTCATCTATTATGCCAAAGTTACCTATGGACTTGAATGAATTAAATATTTCTTCAGATAATATAAGTCATTTATTAATTACAAATCGTAACGAAAATTTTTTACTTGTAAATGACAACATATCAAACATTTTATTATTTTCTACTGAAACTAATTTAAAATTTTTAAGTAAAATCGATACAGTTTTTGTAGATGGGACCTTTAAAAGTTGTCCGAAATTATTAACCCAAATGTTTACTGTTCATGGTTTACAAAATGGTAATTATGTACCACTTTTATTTTTTATACTTTCCAAAAAAGAAACTAAAACATATGAAAAGGTGTTTATGCACATCATATCGGAATGTAACAAACTCAACTTAACATTTTCACCAAAAATAGTTTTTGCTGATTTTGAAAAGGCGATTCATTTAACTTTTTTAAAAGTTTGGCCTTCTATTAGCTTAAAAGGATGCCGATTTCACTTAGCTCAAAGCTGGTGGCGAAAAATACAGACAATCGGGTTAAGTAGCGAGTATAAAAAAAATACCGAAATAGGTAAATATTTAAAATACTTTTTTGGCCTACCGTTTTTGAATTCGAACGATGTGAGTGACTGTTTCACAGATTACTTAATGGCTATTCAACCTAGAAATGAAAAAGTAGAAATATTTGTTGATTATATATTGGAAACATACATTTCAAACGAGTCCAATTTCCCTCCTTTTTTATGGGCAGAATACTCAGCTTCTACTATGCGCACTACTAACAGTTGCGAGGATTTTCATTCAAAACTCAACGCTTTGTTCTACAGTGCTCATCCTAATATTTTTATATTCATCGATGTTCTGAAAAATATACAAAAGCATACCTATATAAAATTAAGAAGCACTCATTTAAATACTCGCAGAACAAATATAATTGAAAAAGAAACATTTATTAGAAATGCTATGAAACGGTTAGAAGAAAACCAAATTGAGAAACTTGAATTTATACAAATACTATCATACAAGTTTTTACCAGTGCCATAATACCTCCAAATTTTACTAAATTATACTACTATTTTTAACTTCAATACATATTATATACGTTTTTACCAGTGTCGACATTTTTAAATAAAAACATAACATTTTAATATCAGATTAAATACTTCAATTAATAATATACCGAAAGATCTTTCATGCAGTGACTTGGCATACTTTATAAGTACGTCCTGATATCTTTAACGGGTGTAGAACGAAGTTAGGAACTGTTACTCTTCAGGTAACTTTGAAATATTATAAAAATATACTAAATTTATTTTAATTTATTTTTGTTGATGACTTTTTATTTAGATGAGTGAAGGTTCAAAATGCAACATCCTACTTTATACAAAATACATAGCTAAATAAGTACATTATACATAAATTATTTCAAATAGATATTTAATAAATTTTTTTATCCATATTACTCATTTAATAAATTATATATATTTGTTATTTTTAAACTACATAAATTTAATTAACATACATTTTTGTTTGCATATTTTTGCATATTTGAATGAAAATATAAATGCATGCATATTATAACATAATAAAATTTAATTACATACATATAATTAATTTAATTTTAAATTCCTGGACGCAATTCATATGAAACTCAAAAAAAATCAGGCCGCAATTTGTATGCATCTCAAAAAAACTCGGGCCGCAATTCGGAAGAAATTTTTACCGCGGGACGCAACTAGTAGCCACCCGCCTAATCTGGGCCCCCTTATATATCATCCAGGGACTCCTGCGGTACCTTCAGGTCCCTGATAGTCAGCGTCACCTGCATCCGCTTCTTCACACGCTTTGCGTTATCTGAGCGACACTGTGCGTCAATTATACATCTATAATATTTTACCGGGCGGTGATGTATTCATTACATGCCTCCGGCAGCAATCATATATATCATATAGTTGTTATATTCTAGTGGGTAGAAAGCATACGGGTGATGATACTTTTGATTGGTTTTTACCTTTCGTTTTAGGTCCCAATTTATTATACTCGATCACCAATTGCTTGGCTGTTCACCTGCTCGCCCCTAGTGTTTTGGTTATTGTTGCCTACGGTATGTAGTGATTTATATACTATACTTAATATAAGTATCAGAGCACGTTGCATAGTAAATATAATAAAATAAAATATAATGTTGGCTTAAGCCGGCCAAACAACTGTAAAATAATAACAAGAATAATGAATAATACAGCTCGTCAGCCGGTTACCTGTGAGCTGCCGTCCGTTAGCGGCTTCGAACCTAACGCTACCACCCCGGGACGCAGACGTTTGTACAATAAAAAAATACAATATATATATATATTAAAATGTGTGGCAATCCCGAGAACGTGCGACTAACGGGCCGACACCTCGGACGAATAATTCACTGACATACACAAACAACACAAGGAACACGTGCTTCTACAAATATGTCTCTGTCCACCCTGAATGGGGAAAGAAATATTAAAAGTGCACAATGTAGTGTCTATGAACGATACTTACAGAAGAGACTCACGACACAATGAAGATGATGAATAACGAAAACAAAAACATACAATTAGTAGCTGAACAAATCGAGCAATGACTATGGCAAGTCACGGTCGAATATGCAAAAAAAAAAACGACTGATGGTCTATGGCTGGAACACCTCACAGTTCGAGAAACGGCAAGAAAATAAAAAAAAGAAAGAACGAACAAAAGTAATGAAAAATGAATGTGGCTTTGAATAAACCGAATGAAAAATGAATAACCAATGAAAAACACATAATTCACGAAAACGCGATCAGTACCACCTTAACATTTAATTTGTTGAAATAAAAACTGTCGGTGGCACTAAAAGTGTTGAACACTTTTATGAACACACTAATAATACTGGGCAAACTACAAAAAATGACATTTTAACTAACACAAAAATAACGGTTGATATACGCACGCCGCATACTATCAGACAGATAATGGCTATTCACTATCACAATCCGACAACGTACGCACTCTAACATATAATATCTACTTCAAGTCAAGTGGCGCGAACAACAATAAACTATTGAAATAAATATTTTTTAAAAATTACAAAATTATTTGGTTTTAAATTATTAATATCTTACTCTTAATTTCTTAATAGTTACTATAAAATCATACTTCTATGTAATATAATAATCTTTAAATTGATATTTTATGAATGTTTGGATATAATTGTTTTTGATTGTAAGTGATGGTCGGAGTGTTGGGTTTAAACGGTGCATTGTGCATTCGTATGCTTTGAACTCGCCGTCTATCAATATTTAATAATGAATGATCTTCTTCTTCACTTTGTTGTTGTTATCGGAAGTGATGGTGTGCATTGTGCATTAAATAATGGGTGATGTTGGAAAAAATGCCTGCCACTAGTTTCAGGCTTCATCCAAATGTCTGATATAATAGGGAGAAGTTTAAACATGTGTCAATACAAATCAATATTATTTTCTAAATGAAAAATATTCCTAATAAACCGGAGACAAATTCTCCAAATCCGGTGAACCACCCCGCATATTTTTAGTTTGTTATCTACCTCTTTACTTATTGTATTTTCATCAATTAAGTTATTTAAATTTAATTTCTGATCTATTATAGACAGACCCTTGGTGTGTCTTGTAAGATTTTTTGTAAGGCCTCTATCTCCTGAGATATTACTAAATATTGTCGGAAGGCCTTCATCGTATTGGAAGTGTAAATTCCAGCCATCATCAAATGCTCAGGGCTTTTGTAGGTCCAAGTCCATTCTGTTGATAGCATAAAGGTTTGGGATTTTTTTATTTCATTTATTTTTGATGTAATTGAAAACCAATCTCCGTCAAGATAAAATGCGGATGGTAATAAATGATTGCAATCTATTTCTGTACCATATTTCTACAAATTCCTGGTTTTTGATGCCATGAAATATGATTGGTTGGTATATAATACGGAAAGTTCATTATAACAAACATCTTTGTATATAATTTCCACCTCGTCTGCTTTACATTTTATTAAATATATTACTTCACCTACTGAATGGCTGTAAAACCAGGACCTTCACCATTGCATACGCAAATTCTGAAAGACTGTATGTCGCTAAACTTAATTTATGTAATAATACTTTTCTCTCTAGCTCACATTGCTTGATTATTTTTCCTTTGTATGCATCTATGCTATATTGATCAGTTAGCTTGAAAAGCCCGTTGGGAGTATTAGAATATTGTCTTTGCTATTTATAATTGCCATCCCAGTGGTCAGAAATATTTTAAAGTGAGCTTGTACAATAACATCTTGCCACGTACCTTTGTGTGATGTGAATGTTGCACCCTTGCAATTACCATGTCTGTCAACGAATCCAGCCATTGTAGTAGAAAAAAGTCTTATTTCATTTATTTTTAATTCTGTGATCATGCCGCCAAGTGGAAGGTGGTAAACTAACCTTTGGTGAATTTCCGAACAACATGAGCTATCTAGTTCTGAAATTTCTGTGAAGTAGCCACCTTCTACCATTTGAGCATCTTCTAGTACTGAGCACCACGTTATTAAATAGTATGTTATTATTAAACATGATTTATAAGGTATTGAATAAGTGTCTGTTTTTTGTAATAACTGAACTCTCTGAATAGGTTTGACATCGATTGCGGTTGGGAGGTCACAAAAATCTACACTCAGAATGCCGTTATGTTTATTTTAGGTCCATTATAGTCATATGCAATGAATCCTAGTGTTTGTTGTATGAGTGAGAAGATGATTATTGTTGAGAAGTACATCTTGATACAGCTAAATTATAATATATAATTTTGTGTTAGATATATAATATATATATGGCGAGTACATGGACGTAAATAGGGCCTTCAAATGCTTAGGGCTTGAGCCCAAAAGGTTTCAAGAACAAAAAGAGTAGAAGACTTGTCTTCTACCAACTACTTACACACAATTTGATTTTATCTATAGGATTCGGATTTTAAGACATTGTGGACAAGTTATTTGCATGGTTTATTTCTTAATATTGAAATATTTATCATATTTTATACTACTATAGTAATATTTACGTATAAACGAAAAATGTTTTTAACTTAATGGATTAACTGAGTAAAGCTAGGTTATTTCAGCTGTAAATTAAACTAGTTAAGTTCATAAGTTGATTAGAAAATAAATAAACTAGTTAAAACAAAATTAACTTTTTAACTAGTTAATGCCCACCTTTGGAAGGAAATATAATTAATAAAACAAGAAAAATAATAGAATTCAAAACTATCACAAATTAAGTATAAATTTATTTGTTGAATATATTTATGCAAAACTAACATATTATATATTAAAATATCTTAAGGAGAGCCTAAGTTGGATCAGGAAGGGCTAAGCCTCTATTTACGTCCATGGGCGACTATATTCATGGTATAATAAATGTTGGATCATAGGTGTAGTTTAAGTTACTAGTGTTGGTAAATTAGTATTTCTAACCTTTTAAAAATATGACAGTAATAACTAGTTTTCTATATTACACCAGATAATTATTGTAATAAAAAATAAAGTAGAATAGAATAAAAAATTTTGGACAAATATCTTATTCAATTTTCATCATTAGTGGTTTGCTCTTCGGGTACCATTAGAGGATATTTTTTTGTAAATCTAGATGCAACATATCCTTCAACATATTGCAAACCTTCCTTCTCAAGGTCGTTGAATGAATTATTGTCATCTATGCATAAGGCCTATTAAGTAAATAATTGTTATAAGGTTATACAGAGTGATTTTTTTATCAAACAACACTCATTATTTCCAAAAGTACTCATTTTTTTACATAGTTTATAATTGTTAAAAAAACAACGTTATTATAAAAAAATTATATTTTTAAATATTTTTTATCCTTATAATTTTTTAACTTTTTTACTTTTTTGAATGACAACATAGATTTTTAATTTCATATTCCAAAGCAGAATAATTTTCTGAGTAATTCGATACATAAAAATCAAATTTAGGGTGAGTAGTTTATGAGTTATTTAAAGTTTAACTGTGCGGAGTGGAGTGGTACGGGGTTGCCCGCAAAATGTTTGTCCACTACTCCGCTTGTCTAAACTTTGAATAAGTATAACTCATAAACTACTCACCCTAAATTAGATTTGTATGTATCAAAATACTCAAAAAATTATTCTGTTTTGGAATATGAAATTAAAAAGCTATGTTGTCATTCAAAAAAGTAAAAAACTAAAAAAATTATAAGGATAAAAAATATTTAAAAATATAATTCTTTTAAAAAAATGTTGTTTTTTTTAACAATTTGAAACTATGTAAAAAAATATTTTCAAAAACATGAATACTTTTGGAAATAATGAGTGTTGTTTGATAAAAGAATCACCCTGTATATCTTGAAAATTTAACATAAATTCTAAACGTATTTATTATTTTTAGTATATACTTAAGATTCAAACTTATTTAACTAATCCATATAAATGTTTGAAATTTGAAAATTGCTTGATCTCTAAGTGGATTTAATTTGAGCCAAGTCATTATCCATTGCTTGTAATTGATGAGAAGAATTGGTAATTAAATCAGTAGATTAAATAACTTCACCGGTTAAACATTTTTAAATGTTAAGAAAACTGTCGTCTGATCCATTTTCGGTGTTTCTATTTTCGGTAAACACAACATTGGAGTGTTTACCTAAAATATACCATCTAAGATTAAATTATGGGTATAAAAGTTATTATGAATTAATTATTGAAGTCAACTCAAATAATTGTCTCAGTATAATATAAACCTACACATAAAATCTAATGCTGTTAAGCAATTATTTGCTGACCCTGTCATTTCTTTAATATAATTAAAAAAGTTGTCTACTACATCTTGATTTAATTTCCTAGTAATAATGTAAGACACACCATATTCTTTTAGGTCTCCAAATAAATTGACAAAGGATGTATTGTAAATAACAATAACTAATTCATGTTTATTATTTTAATATAATATTAGAGTATATGTTGTTACAAAATATTCCTTTACCTTTTTGAAATGGCAGCATTGACTTTTTTCCATGAACTCTCATGTTTAATGCAAATAAAATTCATTTTGTATTCAATAGCTCTGTTTGTTTTGTGAGGTCAAGTCCATAGCTTGCAGTATTTTTATCAAACATCTGATTTATATTCATCAAGTCAAACCTATCATTAAATAGACTTATAGTGTCTGGAGCCTACACAGTTTTAATTGGTCAGTATTAATATTCTAATAATTAAGAGGACCCGCATGTGTTGTCTCGCGCAAAACATTTTTGCTATTATATTATGTTTGTAAGACAGAAACAATAAATGCTGGTTTATTTATTTATTATATCTTAAGGCTCGGTACACACGTGCGTTATTTTGACGCGCGGCACTGCTTGAACACCGACGTTTTTAAACTACGACAATTGTGTCGTTACACTACGCGAAGTGACTACTGATTATGGAAGTGTACAACAGAAAACGGGTAGTTTTTGCATATTTAGTTTATAAAAAGTATTTGTCGAAGAAAAACAGGCGTTACTGGGTACATCCCTTTACCGATTCAAGGCTTTTGAGGGGACATTTTTCAACATCGTTCGAAGACTTAAGAAATAATCCAGACAAATTTTACAATTATTTTCGAATGAGTGTGAAGTCATTTGATGAACTGGCTGCAAGATTAATCGACAAAATTAAAAAGAATGATACTTTTATGAGAAAAGCTATACCCCCAATTTAAATACTAGTTGTAACTCTGAGGTGAGTGAATTTGATACATTGTACTTTATTTTATTTTAGATTCTGAGTAATGAGTGTAAATTAATTAATATTTAACTAGGAATTATGTTTTAACGCTTATCCTATACAATGAGTCAATGTTACGATTGTACATTATACTCATATATAATATGTATAAAATAATATTTGAAAATACAAATTATTATTTTTTATAGGATATTGTACAATTAGTTGGCCATTCAAATTATAAACAATGAATAGTATTGTTCAAATAAAAATAAACTTAATAATATACTGATTTTACTAAGAATATATTCATTAAAACTGTTATTGCAGCTGGTAAAGATAAAAGCAATTTACATTAGATAATCAAAGCTTAACAAAGTTAGATTAACATAAATTTAACATAAGTCAATAAAAAAATATTACTTATATAATTTGTGCGAAAACTTATCTTTGATTATTAAATAAAATCAGGCACTCGTCGTCAGTAACAAATTCAGCTTCGTTGACACTTGATGATGAAGTAAGTGGAGATGACACACTGTATTGCAATACATTATTGAAGTCGACGTCTTGTGAAGGTGGAGAACGCACAGGGCTTTCGGTTGCAATATATTTAGTCAAACATGATTTACTCATTCGAGTTCCAGATGACTGTTGAATATTTGGTAGGTTTTGAATTGAATATGCCGGAATGGAGTAGTAGAAGCAGTATTATGAGTACTGAAAATCTGTAATGAGTTTTGTGTGGTATACGAAGTGTGTAGTGGAATAAGTTGATTGGTACTGGCAGGTTTGATAGAAGTACTAGGCTGCAATGGAGGGTAATACGATTCATATAATTGAAGATAGTTTCGGTGAAGAGGTGGAAATGTTTGATTATTGGATGTTGCAATCCCAGTTGGTAATTGGCTTGATTGAGTTGGAGTTAGTGTGCAATTTGGGGGTGGCTGATGTGGATATATTATATTATGTGTACCAGGATGAGGAAGATATCCCATATAATTAAAATTGGGTGGATTTGCTGTTGGGGTTGGCCTTTGCCGTGCCTTTTGGATCCTCTTTAGAATAGACAAAACTTCCATTCTAAAGTCTATAACTTCCTCTTCTGTGAAACCATTTAATATCGGGACAAGGCTTTCAAAAAATGACTGATTTAGATTAGCTTGTATTTCTTTAGTTGTAGGAGAAGGTATAGGCGCGTTCATAAAAGCTAATAGACTTGATTCCAAGTCATGTTTGCGCGAGCGTTTATGGCTGACACTGTTAACCTGTTATTAGGAGTTTAATTATTCTGATCACATTCTAATTCGGTTTCTGCTGTTAATTCCTCATTATCTACATCACTCATACGCTGTTCAGAATTCAGACTAGATTCAGTTTCAGGAACGAGGCAAGTTTGTGTTAGAAATGATAACTGTATTGCATATAAATATTGCCACATTTTGTTAAAACCTGATCCAGACTTAGGTTTCTTTAAAGTTTATAAATACGTATCTTTAATATTTCTCCATTTCTTTCCTAATTCATTGTCTAAAATAAAATAATAAACAAAAAGGTGGGTCTGCTGTATAATAGGTTACATGCAATTACAAAAAAATAACTAAAAAAATAATAATTATTTGTAATTTGATCCAAATTTGAACTTAAAATAATTATAAAAAAAACCATGCTTATGTATTTTTTAGATTTTTCAACTGCTATTGTAGCAATATATCAGGAGTCTTGTATTAAATTTTTACGCGTTTTCGCCCAACAATTAAAATTTTATTAACATTCAATATAAAAAATCTAAAAAAAATTAGAAATTGACAATGTTCGTGAACAGCTTAGAACAAATCGAAATATTTTGAACATTTTATCATGTATAGAAAATTCTCATATAAACAACCAGTGAAAATTTCATGTATCTACATTCTACGGTCATTCATTTTAAAGTTACATCCAACACCAAATTTGATTTTGTCGAAAAACCGATTTTGCGTAAAAATTCCCGGTTTTTCTTAATTTTTAAGTTGTTTTTCCCAGCGCTTTTGAAAACTATTGGGAAATTTTTACTTTTGACCCCCCTAAGTACCAACTAGATTCACTTTTCTATCAGAAAAGATACTGTTGAAGAAAATCTAAGCATTTTTACGGTCATAAAAGGTAATGAAAGACACAAAAAAAAAAAAACACACATCTTTGTAAAATCAATACATTCATCACTCCGTTCAGAATCTAAAAATAAAAATTGTAAAATGAACTTGAAAATTTATAGGAAATAAAAATGAATTCGTTAAATATTTTATTTAGAATAATTACACTGTTGATTTTCAATTTATATATTTTGTCAAAGATACTTAGGAAGTGGCTGTGACCAAAAAGACCTACATTTGACGTACAGATTAGGACATTCTACCATTGGATACATTATTAGAAGAGTTTGTACAGCTACTTGGGAAACTTTGAAAGAGGAAGTTTCCCCAAACTGACACAAGAATATTGGAAAGAAATCGCCGATTGTTTTATCAGAGAACCCAATTTCCTAATTGTATAGGCGCGATTGACGGGAAACACGTCAGAATAATGAAACCAAAATTGAGTGGATCGCTGTTTCACAATTATAAACATTATTATTCGATTGTGTTACTAGCTATTGCTGATGCGGACTACAAATTTGTATATATTGACGTTGGTTCTTTCGGAAAAGACGCCGACAGCACTATATTTGAAAGAACTGATTTTTTTAAAAAACTAGAAAATAATGAACTGAATATTTCGGCTAGTCAACCTCTTCCAGAACCTGACTGTTGTGAGAGTTTGTCGTCAATAAATCGTTGAGTGTTCACTCCGGCATAAAAAAATGTCAGTGTAAATAAAATCCTAAAAAAAATTAATAAGTTAAGAAAATGCTTTACCATTCTTCTGTTAAATGGTTAATTAAGTTATTGTATTTAATACGTCGTATAAGTTTGTCGAAAATACATTTTGTTAAAACTACATCGGTACATGGGTCATGTAATTCTAAGAAAGATTCGTGTTTTGCACCGCATATTAGCGTATGCGTTTCGTTTAAATTGAGTTGTCTACCCAGTTTGTCTAATGTGCCTACAGGTGATTCATGAATTATAGTTTTATCCCGCTCGTTGATTAAACGTATCACGTAGTTATTGTCTAAATGAACATCGTAGGTCGTTATGATAAGTAAAATGTGCTCAAGGTTAAAGGCTGATTTACACGATGCCAGTCGGCGTACCAGTCGAAGACGCCAGTTACTGAATGCCAGCGGCTGACAACGTCTAAACATAATCTGCCAGCAACTGGAAAAAGCCAGTGGGCACTGGCGTTCCAGCAGATGGCATTGCCAGTAAAACAAATTATTTTGTTTTACTGACGCGACAGCTTCCCCCCTCCACTACATCACCAGAATGACAACAGCTAACTGGCATCGTGTAAACAACAACAGTCACGTGCCAACTACTGGATTATAACAGTGATATAATACTTTGTTAATTGTTTATCAATGATAACAGTACATCGTACACGTGTGTGAAACTGTGAAAAGTGAAAATCGAAGTGGCTAACCGTTGAAGTGAAGAAACCACATTACAATTCGTGCAACTATATCGCGAGCATGAAAATCTGTGGAACATGTTTATTCCGGAGTATCGGAATCGTGATGCAAGGAGTTCATCTATGGAAGCTATCGCGTTCGAATTAATTTTAACAATTAAAGAGGGACCCAAAAAAATTAAAGCTCTGCGTTCAACATATTATTTAGAGTTAGCTAAAATAGAAAAAATTAAAGCCAGTGGTTCAGGCACTAATCACGTGTACAAGCCTTTATTGCCGTGGTTCGATGATATAAATCACATTATGAAAACAGCAACTGTCAAATAAAAGCAGACGTACAGTAATTTTGTAAGTAAAATCATAATTTATTAATTAGATATTATTCATTCGTTTATTAAAAAAAAAATATATATTTATAATGATAATTATATACAAAAAAAGTGATTGATGATTAATTAAAAATTTAAATTTAAATCATTCTGTCTTGCCATTCCACTGACCACTCTCCATTAAAATAATCCCTGTATCTGTCTCTCACTTTTTGTGCGATTTTCTTTGGTCTGTTGTTAATTCGTGTCCGTGACATACTTACTAGCTGAGACAATTCAAATCTCCACTCCCCTTGTATTATTGTAGCATTGACAATGTCTTCGTAGTCATAACTGTTTGGTGGTGTTTAAGTGGTAGGTGAAGTTAAGCGTAACCAGTTATGTATGGCACATGCAGCTTTTACTATTTTTATAGTTGTTGGAACTTTTACTGCCATAGGTTGTTGAAAAATACGAAACCGGCTGGCCAGTATACCAAAACCGTTTTCCACAATTCTTCATGCTCTACTGGTTCTGTAGTTGTATATTTTTTCTTCTTTAGTCAGATTTACCTTTAAATAGGGTTTCATAAGGTAGGTTTTTAAGGGAAAGGCATCATCCCCCACCAGTACTCCTCCTTTTGGTAGTAACGAATCACTTTCTAGTAAAGGATATAAATCACTTAACTGGAAAACACCGGCATCAGCATTTCGCTCATAAGATCCGACATCAATGTATCTGAAACAATAGTTGTGGTCGACTACACCAAGAAGTACAATACTGTTTGTACCTTTGTAGTTATAGTATTCACTCCCTGAACTTGGGGGTGCTTTAATCACTACATGTTTTCCGTCTATGGCTCCACAACATCCAGGGAAGTTCCACTTTTCATTAAATCCAAATTGAATTTCTTCCCATTCCTTTAAATTTGGCACCTGAAAAACAGTAGAAATTGTAATAACTTGTAACAGTCTGAAATATTTAACGTTTTAGGGAACCATAACTCAAGATACTTTAACCCAAGACACTATTCATGAACAAGATGATGAAGATGTTCCTGAAGACGATTCGACTAATGCAAAAGAACCCCTGTACCCCTGTAAGTGATAAGTCTAGTTATAATATCCCCCCACGTTCAAAAAATAAAGGTCAAAAACGAAAGTTGGATGCCATAACCGACGCCGTCCATGAATTAAAAAATTTAAATGAAACAATGAATACTACAAAAACAGCGATTCAGGATGATGAGTATGATATAATGGGAAAGCACATTGCGATTCAACTACGGGAGTTACCATCATACGATAGGGTATTAAACTTTGAGCTACAAAAAGTTCTGATGAATTACCGATTAAAAAATATGAGAGGGGTATCATCATCAACTTCATATAGCCGCCCTAGTAGTGTTGCATCTAATTTTCAATTTCATCCATATACACCACAAACAACTACCAGTGAAGGAAGTAGTAGCCGCCCTAGTAGTGTTGCATCTACAACGGCAGATATCGTACATGCAGCTATGATTAACTCGGACATCAATAGTGATTTCTTTGGATCAGATGTACAATATCTTAATTAAACATGTTTTTTTATTATATTGAATAAATTATGAATTGTGAATGACATTAAAATAAAAGTATATTGTTTTTTTGTAAATAAATACTTACTTTTATGTAATCGTTCAAAACTGAATAGATAGCATCACATACTTCAGGTATCATATTTGAAATTGATGCTTTGGAATCGCGGAACATTACTGAAAGTATTCTAGAGTTTGTTCCTGAGGCCAAGAATGCTAGAGTTAATTCTAACTTTAGCCTGGCAGATAAAGCTGGGCGCATAAAAGTGTCAGCACGGCTTATGATTGGACTTATCTTCGAAAACTTCGAACTGTTCGGGTGTAAGCCTGATAACAGACTTAAATTTAAGTGGATCATTGTCCCTAAGTTCCCTAATAATTGTTTCTGATGCTCCACATTTCTTTTTATCCATCCAATTTCTAACCCAAACTTTTCTTTTTCTCTTCTTCGATTCTTCTTCACATATCTCCAACAGCTCGTCACATAATACTGTAGTAATAGAACACGCTGCATTTTTTAATGCATTGCTGTATGTAATTTCTGCCATAACTATATTAAAATATTATAACTTAAAAGACAATTTTTATATTTTTTACAAGACTGTGATACAACTCACTTGAATTGATAAAACACTACTAGTAGCTACTGCCTTCTAGTGTCTGCCAGTAACTAGCGTCGTGTAAACGATGGGCGCCAGTCGGTTGTCAATTCCAGTTGGCAGACGCCAGTGACCTTCCAGCTACCATGCCAGCTGGCATGCCAACAACTGGCATCGTGTAAATCAGCCTTAAGGTTGTTTAATATTTTCTTATCGATCTTACGTATACGTAACGAATATTGGCTTCGTTTTATTTCTATTAACGTATGTGTTGATGTAATCAGCGTTTAATGTGTTATTAGTCACATGCATACTGTCGTATAGTTGTGCTAGAGTAATATACATTAGTTGTAGGTTTTTATCTCTAAAAATCCGAACAACAGATTCCACCGTTTTTCTGAATTGGTCGTGGTTAAATTTAGTTTTTTGGGAGTCCCTAGTGAATACTAGCGGTTCTCCTTCTAATTTCTTAACCTTGAAACGTTCTAGACTATTTGAAATTGCCCCGGAGATTATTACTAAATTTTTCCGATCTATGTTTGTAAATTCGAAGTCGAAGATGAAAAAATTAAAGGTCGGTTGTCTACAATGTAAAAATAAAATATGTTATAAAGTTGTTTCGAAATATTTCTTTGTATTATTTTTATGGATTCTATAATCCTTTTTGCCTTTCTTTATTGTTAAGTTTTCATTCCCGTGTACGTGTGTAACTTCGTAAGGTCCCGTCCAATTTCGGCTTAAAGTGTTTCTTTTATTTTGGTCTTTTATTAATACTTGGTCCCCCACATGTATTTCTATTGGGTTGCATGTTTTATCGTAATTTTGTTTGTTGTTAATTTTCTTTAAAATTAAATTTTCCCGTGCAAGTTTTTGGGTTTCTTGCATTACTCTTTTTAAATCTAGTGCGTAATTTTCGTAGTTATACTGTGGCTCAGGGTCTTTGAGAAAAGCGGTTGGTATATTAGGCTTTTTACCAAATATTAATTCGTACAGTGTGAACCCCGTGGAAGTATGAACGGACGTATTGTATGTGAACATTGCGTAACATAATAAATTGTCCAAACTATTATCTTTGTCTATGAAACTTCGTAGATATGTTTTCAAAGTTTTATGCGATCTCTCTAAATAACCATTGGTCTGTGGATGCCACGGGGTGGTCTTATGTTTGTCGATGTTTAACAGTTTACATGTTTGCTTAAAAAGGTCTGATAAAAAGTTAGTTCCACAGTCCGTTAAAATTGAATTCGGTATTCCGTATATACATACAAAATATTCGACGAAAGCTTGTGCAACCGTTGTTGCGTCGGTGCTAGGGAGGGCCATGGCCAGCGCGTAACGACTCAACTCGTCTTGTATAGTTAAAATGTACATATTGTTCGACGGAGTATTAGGCAATGGTCCTATTATATCCAAACAGATACGTTCGAACGGTCTATTAGCTGTTGTCGTTATCATCATTGGTTGTTTTATTTTGTTATGCGATTTAGTTTTCTGACAAATGTCACATTTGCGAATATAATCTTTTACACTTTCCGTTAAATCTTTCCAGTGATAATGTAATTTCATTCGTTTAATGGTTCGGGAAACTCCCGAGTGTCCCCCTAATGGAGTGTTATGATATTCGGCAATGATCGATCGTTTTTCTTCATCAGAAAAATCCTGCTCTCTATACACAATAATTTTAACATTTGTTTCTTTAAAAATGTATTTAAACATTTTCCTTATTCTCTCGAAACTGGTTAATGTTGTTAGGCCGTCCATTCTTATGGTTGAGAAATTGTCTATTTGGTTATCTAGACAGAACCCCTTAATGTCAGTGATTATTTTATAATACGCCTGGGCGCTGAGTTCTTTATTAGTACTGGGTACTTCAAAATGTATGATTATTTGATCATCTAATTTATTTATAATAAATTGTTTCGTAATGTCGAAAGCTGGATTTGGAATGTTTTTGTTTATTAGAATTTCTCGTATCGCTTATGTGTTATAATTCCGTTATTAGATATCGGTAAGAACAGGTTTTCGCTTTTCGTAGCGTTTAAAATACTTCGTGGCCCTCGGAAAAGTTTGAATTTATTACAGCGTGTTTTTCTCGTGACTCGAAGTCTACGAAACTAGTTTCACTATTTACCATGCGTATCTGCGATAAGCAGTCGGTATTTGAGTGTAATGACCCCGATCGATAAATGATCTCGTAATCGTATTCGGATAATTGGAGGCGCCATCTCATTAATTGAGAGGAAGCGTCCTTCAACCCGAACAAGTAGGTAAGTGGTCGATGGTCAGTAATAATGGAAAAATTTCGACCATAGATATACGGTCTGAAATGTTTTACGGCCCAAATAATGGACAAAAGTTCTTTCTGTATAACGCTGTAATTAGTTTCTGCTTTATTTAATGTTCTACTAGCATATGCAATAGGTTTTTCATGCGAGAACTCGCCTTGAGATAGTACTGCACCTATAGCAAACTGACTTGCGTCGGTCATTAACTTAAATTTTCCTTTCTCTCAATCTGGATAAGTTAGTAATGGTGGATTTATGAGTTTATTTTTTAATTCTTCGTAAGTGTTATCGCATTTGTCCGTCCAGCAGAACGGTACGTCTTTCTTAAGTGAATAAAGGTTTGTCGATTTTTTCGAAATTGTCTACGAATCGTCTATAATAATTTAGTAGACCTAGAAAAGATTTAATATCTTTGGCGTTTTTCGGTTTCGGATAATTTTTGATACATCCGATTTTGCTCGGATCAGGTGAAATCCCGGTCTCGTTAATTACATGTCCTAGGTACAATACTTCTTTTCTTAGAAAAGAACATTTATTAGGCTGTAATTTTAGCTTATGTAAACGTAAACGATTAAAAACTTGTCTTAATTTTTTCTTGGTGTCCCGCTGGCTGGATCCATGCACGACAATATCGTCTAGGTATTCCGTACACATTTCCTCTAAACCTGTTAGTACAGCGCGCATCGTTCGCGTGAACGTTGCTGGTGCTGAACTTAGGCCGAAAGGCATCCTAAGAAATTCATAATGTCCGGATTTACTAAAAAATGCCGTTTTATGTGTATCCTGCGGGTCAATATAGATCTGATGACATCCACTTGCTAAATCGAGTGTCGAGAAATAATTTGAAGATCCTAAAGACTCAAGGATTTCAACTAAAATGGGTAAGCCATAAACTTCGTTTTCTGTTACTTCGTTAAGTTTCCTAAAATCCACACATATTCTTAATTTGGTTTACCATTTTTGTCTAAATTTTTCTTTTTCACTACAACCAACGGAAAGTTAAATGATGATACCGAATTTTGTATAATTTTATTGTCTTTCATTTCGGTAATTTGTTTTTCGATTTCTTGTTGATATGCCCAGGGTAAACGGTAAAGTCGAATATTAATTGGTTTGACACAGCGAGGTGTCTTAATCGAATGCGTAACTACATCGGTAGCGGTCAATTGATCTCCTTCTAAGAAAAAGATATCAGAATATTCTATGCATAAATTTACTAACTGTTCACGCTCTTCAGCGTTTAAATGGTCGGTTTTAATAAGTTCAGTAAGTGTTCGAATGCGATCTCGCCGACTAGTCCCTTAGTTATTGGTAATGGTTAATACTTGTTCCTGATATGGTTCCCATTTTAGATTGCTAGTATTTAATTCTTCGATTATAAAAGGTTCTTCGGAAATATTGATTATATTACTTATAATCTTGTTGTCTAATACTGGGCTCAAGCTATTAGCGATTAGAACGTTTTGATTTAATTCTTGGTTTTTAATAGTCACTAATTTATGATCAATAAATTCGTCTGCGGAGATAGCTAACACACAATAGCTACGCGGTGGTATAATTATGGATTGAGCTGTAGGCGGTTTACATTGCGGCATCATAAACATATCCCGGCTAAAATCTAACACAATGCGGTTGTCCTTGATAAAATCTCTGCCTATAATACCTGATTCGGGTACTCGGAAATCGGTAGCTACAACATCGAATTTGACGTAAAAATCCACCCCTTCTATGTTAATAGTTGTTTTAAGTATTCCGAAGGTGGTTACGGGATTAGCCGTAATACCACTATACTCTGTTCCACGAGAGACTGTACTGTTTCGCGCAGCTGAC
>VYZN01000819.1:0-11577 GCA_009761285.1 Aphis glycines
TTGGCTTTTGGCTACAAGGAATCGATTTTGGCGGGGTGTATATGTGTGTGTGGTAGTAGGGCGGTCGCAGTGCTCGATTTACAAATGCCACAAACGTTTGGCTATAGCGAGTACTGCTTCTTACCTCTAACAGTCCGAAATTTGAAACTCGGATTTGTTCGTTTAAGCCCGGACGGCCTCGGCTACGTTCTCCTTGTCCCGTAACTTACGAGCGTGTTAATTATAATTATTTATTATTTTTCTATAGTGTTAAGATAAGATATTATGTGATAGTTACCATGGAAATTAGTTACTAAATCCTTATACCTAATCTATACATATATATATATATATACATATATATATACATATATATATATATACATATATTATATATGGATTTCTGTCTTTCTAAACAACTGGACCGATTGCAACGAAATTAGGTACAGAGATATACTAGACCTATGTATGGGCAGACGATAAGCTAAGTTAAAACGTGATAGGTCCGACCCCGGGAGGTACTCAAACAGACATTTTATGATGTACGAAGGAAATTGTTGATTATAGATGGTTGCTATGACATAGTTGTTTCTGTGGTAACAAACAAATGATAGACAGACAGATTATTATTATTGAAACTAATAATGCTCTGTAAAATCTATCTTTTTGCTTTTCATCGTAGCTATTAATTCCGGACTTTTCAGCACACTAATTATGTATTCATTCTTTATTTGCTCGTAATCTACCGTGTTTTGGTTTCTTCTGAGCCTAAAGATTCGCAGTAACACCTTTCTCTCAAATTTTACTATAATGTGTTCAAAATAAGAACGTGGCGACCGTTTTCGTCAACGGTGATCAATTGCTACATCAACAAGTACCTCAAAAGATCCCCTAATAAAGCAAATATTCAGAACGAAGTCAACTCATACGTACAAGTCGGTCGCTCAACACCTTTGTTGTTTTAAACATAGTATAATGTTTGTTCGTCAATATTTGTTATGGCTGGATCATTACTGTTTGATCTCTTTGGCCAAATCAAAGCGGCTACCGGTTTTGGGATATTTGATTTGCGACCGCACTCGGTCACCTGCGACGTTGGCGACACTGACATGTTTGTCGCACGCTGCTGCCAGCGGTCTTGGACGTGTACCAGCTATTGTACTGATTAAATTATTGCTCTTTTATCGATCGCCACGCTTTATTGCCACAATTACTTTATATTAAATTTTTTAAGATTTGATTAAATTTATTTTAGTTTTCAAGATTGTCTTTAAAGCGAAAAAACATTTATTTTATGTTTACTACTTCCTTTAGATTATTCCCGATACATTTATTTTCACACCTAGATGTTTACTATTCTCTGTCCTCTCAAACTTAATTTCTTTTATTATCAAATTATTTTGTTTATTATTTTTTCACGACGATAACACTATTATGCCTTTGGTACTTCTTCATCCATAATTTAACCCATTCAGTTGCTTTGTCGATGAGCGCTTCTGCCATACTCTGAAGGTCCTTTTCGATTTCTGATTTTGATATAACATCATCAACGTATATCAAGCGAATAGCTTGATTATCTTTGATTCTTGATGTTTGACTCCTATACCGGAGGTTATTACTTTCCTAGTCACTTTTTCTTATGACATATTAAACAGCATTGGCGAAAAGGTTTCTCCCTATTTTAATACTGTATTAACTATAAATTTAGATTATTCGGCTGTTATATTTGACTATATACGTGTTTGGAATTTTGGATGCATGTTCTTATCATCCTCGTGAGATTTCCTGGTACCCCAAGCTTTTTCATACCTATTTAGGCTTTCCTGATTAATAGAACCTTATGCATGTTTATAATCTATAAATAACATCAACAATTTCTTATAGAATTCGTAGCATTTTTTTATTATTTGTTTGATAATATGTATTTTGGTCCACCGTTGATTTTCCTCTCCTATATTTTCCTGGTAATTTTTAACTTTTCATCTCTATTTAATTTGAATTAATTTAAAAGGATATTTTATAGCAGTTTATATAATGAATCTAAACACAAGATGCCTCTACAGGTAGTTATCTTAGTTCATAAAATAATGTTATTTAAATTCAACATTTAAATTTTAAGTTAAAAAGAAAGAAAAGTATTTTTTGTCTTTAAAACTAACTTAAATTTTTCTATATTATCTCATTGTTACTAGTTAAAATAATAAATATATGCACATGAAATATATAAATTCAAATAAGGGATCCTTTTCGAACATTCTATGATGATTATTTTTATCAATGTAAAATTACATCATAATAAAATATATGAAATAATAATATTAATAATCTTTATTTTATTTAGCAATATTGAAGTTTACAAAAATGGAATTACTATACATCGGTATTGACGTCTTGTTATTACACTCCTTCAACCATCATCATAAAAATCCTTATTTGATAAATGAACTTTAAAAATAAAATAATGATACCAAGAAGAATATTAGGTATAATAATAAAATTCATAAAAATAATAGAAATTAATTTATTATTAAATAAAATATAAAGCATATAGTATTCTTAAATAAATATACATGTTACAGCTTATACCAAACTACGGCTCTCGAACAAATTTTTACTTTACAAATTCATTATTTATAACTTTTGCATAGTTATTTAATTATAATTATTTATTAAATATGTATTTTTTCATATTTATTTCTTACTAAAGTTATAATAATTTCTCCATCATAAGTTAAATAACCATTGTTAAGTTAATTTTACTTTTGGGTAATTGATTGATCACTATGATACTCATATTTTGTAGGGTATTTTATCAACTCAATATTTAATGACAATTGATTTGCTATTAGACTCTACAGAAAATAAGTATTACATTCTACAGAATTACAAAGAAGAAAACATAGAGTAAAGTTATATAATTAAAACAAGTCTAATTATATTAAGCAGCTAGGTACTTATTTAAACGATTGACAAGCATTTAAAGAGACAGATAAATGTTGCACACTATACTTCAATTTCTCCATAGGTATTCAATTGTTTTCTTAACTCTAATTGATATTAATTTATGTATATTTTTGGCAATTGTAGCAATAAGTCATAAGTCATTTATAAGTCATTAAAAATTAGCATGTTATAGTGTGAACATGCACACTTATTAGTTAATTATCATTAGTAAAAATATTTTTTTTCTATTTCTTAAAATGAGCATTTTAAATGTAAGCGATGTTATTATTATTTGATTATTAAAATGTCATATGATATTGATACTATTAACATTTAAAATGTTAAAAAATAATTAATTTTAAGAATATATTATTATTAGTTTATAATTTAAAAGAAGATAGAATTAAAGAAATATTTATAATTTGTAACTATAAGAGGTTATTTAACTTTTTTTATTACCTACATACATTTTTGATATTTATAATTTAATTATTTACACTATAGTTTTTTTTTTTTTTACTTGAGAACATTGTTTTAAATACCTTAAAATGCGTTTATATAGTATCATTTACACCTAAATATTAGATCTAAGATGGTATCAGATTCATCTTCACATCAACTTGTCTGAACATATTCAAGTAGCTTACAATCAATGTATGTGCTGTTTAGAACCATGCATAGCTATTTGCTTGGATATGTACAGATGAATTAACATCGATCTTATCATCGAGGAATATGTAAGGACGTTCCATTTTGTTATACATTGAAGAATGCATTACGAAGATAACAATTAATATAAGTATTATCTGTTTTTATATATCTGATATTAGCACTTACAAATTATTTTAACTTCTTACATACCCTATAATGTAACAAATTTTTAATGAACGATGCAGCATTACCATTCGCAATGGGCGTTGATACAAATGTATCTAAAATTCTAAAGAATATCAATTGGATTATTTATAAATTTATTGTTTATTTGTATAGTTCAAAGAGGTAATATATTACAATTGATAAAAATTAACGCAGATAAATTATATACTCTGATCATTAGCTTATTACTACTTTTTAAAAACACAAAATTTTTCAATTATTCGTGATTTAAAATAATACCTTTGTGTACATTTTTTAATTTAATTCAATAGTTTCAAAGCATTTAACATTTTTTGACATCATGGATACTTTTAATTTAACTTTAAAAGGCTTTTATAGTATTATATTATGAAAATTTAAGTATAATCAATGTAGGTATTAACTTAAATTTATACATACATACAGTCGAAAAATATTTTTGATATGTGACTATTCACTATTTTTATCGTAATTCTACTAATAGTAGGTTACACAAAGGCATCAATATTCCCAATATTGAAATATTTGTATTCATTGGTTTATTAAAATTTTGTTATTAGTAGAATATTTTTCACGATAGAATTAGGTATCATGTAATTAATTAGTTTCTAAACTTATGATTTAAAAAATACTTGTCCTTTTAGAATATAATATCAAAATGAATCATTATTATTTTCATGTATAACTTCATTTTGATTTATACAATTTTAACAGAAATTAATAATTAAGCAAATGTATATAGTATCTATTTAACTTATAAATATATGGTTATGTTATTATTAATTTAACGGACTATTAGCTTTGATGGACGACTGACTGTGTTAGGAATATCATTAGCTGGTTGGTGGTTAGATAGAAAATGTTAGGAGATATATATAAGAGCTACTTGAGTCGTATTTGTTATTGCAGTACTATTTTATTTTATATTTATTATTTTAAACCTATAAAAATATTGCAGTATTGTGAGAAATTGATATTAAATGATATACTATTAACATAGATAAGGAAGACGCTTCAAACGCGTCTAAAAGTTTTTAATTATATTCTTTACTTTAAATAAGATTAATTTGATGTTTATGTATATATTTATACCAACACGGCCATAAATTTTTTATTATTTATTTTTTATACATACATAATCCATTCATTGTAATATTTATGATAAGTAACTACTCACTATTGTTAATTGTAAATGTGTACAGTATTTAATACTATGTTATATTATATTTATTACATTGGTATTGTATTCTTGGTCGTATATTATTAGCTTAAAATGGAAAAAAAATTGAAAATACCGAAGAGAAATAACATGGTCCTGTTTGATGGTTATTCTCCATTGTTGGTTTACATTAATAGTTAAATCAATGATTGAGAATAAATAACCGACGGGAATCATCATTGCATCATCAAAGGATCTATACAGACTTTTTATTCTGTTGAACTATACATCGACGTCTTTAATGGTAGCATACGATTTAGGTAAATATCTTCTAGTTCACTATATCATATAAGTTTTCATTCCTTTATCGAAATTATGTTATGAGTAGAATTTTTAAAATAGTATATTCAACTATGATCTAAGATCTTGTATAATTTTGTATAGATAGGTACTCAATTTTCTATAAGTTTGTACATTATCATTTGATTAAATTAATTATATTTATTTATTATTTTTATGCAATCCTTTGTTAAAATTTTTGCTAATTATTTGCTTATATTTTTCAGTCTGTCCTATATCGATGCTTGTTTGTGTATAACATTATAACAATATACAATTACTCAAAGGACAACTTTTGACATTAACTATTTCACAACCATGTGATTTCATTGAAAAAATAACGGGTAAGTCAGCTTGATATCACATGATTACTAATATACAAGTATTTGGACATTTATTTTAACAGACATTGTTTTTGACACTTTTGCAGTTTGTAATGCTTATGTAACATTTATTTTAAAACTAGTATAGTAGTATAACATGTTTAGTATGTTTTTATTATTTATCAAAGTACATTGACAATATTTATGTGTCATACTTCATCCTCAAATTTCGCATTTTTTAATCAATATGAGGATAATGTGATGGCATATAAATATGGATTCTTTCTGCAGTCAAAATAGAACGCAAATACTGAAGACATTTGAAGTATACAAGTGTAGTATATTTGTATAATATTTGTTATAAGATAATAATACTATTGTATTGATATTTTTATACTAAATATATTTTATTTCTTTTTATGCAGTAGAATATAATATAAGAAAAGAGCTATATTCTTTATTTTTTACTATATACTAGTATAAATTGTAATAGGTACGTTTATTTTTTCATATAGTGCTTAGAATAAGTTATAACTCATAAATAACCAAATAGGGTGCTGAATTTATGCGGAATTCTGATTTAAAATAAGCACGTTTCATTAGACCCTAAATAAAATTTTTACCTTTTAACATTCATTGTTCAGTATTGCTTAATTGATTTATTTATTGAATTTTGCCATTTTACCTAATATCTGTGGTTAATTTCTTAACTTAATTCATTTCTACTAACATCTCTTATTTTTATTAAAACTCATTAAGGCCTAATGCAACAATAGAAAATGTTTGGAAATATATATAAAAACTACTTGAGCCGTATTTGTTTTTACAGTAATTTTTATTTTATATTTATTATTTTAAACCTATATAAATATTACATTATCGTAAGAAATTGATATTGAATGATATACCTACTATTATTATAGATAAAAAAGACGATTCAAATGCGTCTAAAAGTTTCTTATATAATTCTTTACTATAAGATTAATTTGATGTTTTTTTATATATTTATACTGATTCGGCCATAAGCTTTTTATTATTTTTTTTTTATAAATACATCATTCATTCCGTGTAGTATTAATGATAAGTAACTACTCACTATTTTTAATTGTGAATTACAATATTTAATATTATGTTATATTATATTTATTACATTGGTATTGTATTCTTGGTCGTATATTATTATTAGCTTAAAATGGAATAACATTTGAAAATACCAAAGAAAAATAACATGGTCCTGTTAGATGGTTATTCTCCATTGTTGGTTTACATTAATAGTTTATAATCAATGATTGAGAATAAGTAACCGACGGGATTCATCATTGCATCATCAAAGGATCTATATTGACTTTTCATTCTGTTGAACTATACATCGACGTCTCTAATGGTAGCATACGATTTAGGTAAATATCTTCTAGCTTAATATGTATAAGTACGCCATATATCCAAGATAGTTATTAAAGTATAATTATTTTCATTTTTATTTGTTATATTACTTTATAAAAACTAATCTTATCTTATTAAATCTTAACTTTTATAGGTTGTCAATTATTGTTATCATGAATCAATTCAATGGATCTTCAAAACTATCAAACGGCAGTTAAAATATTTACTAAATTAAAAGAGTAGTAATATAAAATTGTATAATTATTTCACTATTTTTAAAAGGTACATCAGCTATCAATATTGCGTTTTCACTTTAATGTAACTTATTCCATCATTTATTTATTTTTTTTTTTTTGAATTCATTTGTTAATATTTATACTGATTCTGTTCTACAGTTGCTTCTTTGAATACAATACTAAAGAAATACTCTACAGATATTTGTTCATATCAACTTTTGAATGTTTGTGTGGCTTTATTTGAGACATAATGGGTAAGTCATCTTATTACAATCATTAATAAACAATAATATATTTTATAAGGATATACTAATATTTATATAGTATTAATCGAACAAATATTTTTATAACTTGTAACCTAGAGGTTATTAAATTTTATATATATTCATACCAACATGGCCATAAATTTTTTATTATTCGTTTTTTTTTACATATACATTAACTCCTTCTTTGTAATATTGATCATAAGTAACTATACTCACTATTATTAATTGTAAATGTATACAATATTTAATATAAGATTATATGACATTTATTCGATCATATTGTATTCTTGGTCTTTTACCATTAGCTTAATATGTATTACAATTTGTAAGTATACAAGAGAAATAATATAGTCCTGTCGAATATTTTTTCTCCTTTTCTTAATTGTTTATTATAAATTAAGCCAATTAAGCAATTGAGAAAAAATAAACGACTGGATTCATCATTGCTTCTTCAAAGGATCTATACTCACATTTCATTTTATTGAAGTATATTACGATAACGTATTCAATGGTAGCTTACAATTTAGGTAAGTATCTTCTAGTTTAATATGTATACACCATACATCCATGATAGTTATTAAAGTACAATTATTTTCATTTTTATTTTTTATATTACTTTATATAAACTAACTTAATCCTATTTAATCTTAAATTTTATAGTTTTCCGATAAATCAATTCAATGGACCTTCAAAAACATCATACCACAATTATAATATTTACTATGATAAAATGGTAATAATATAATATTTTATAATTATATTAAAATTTTTAATAGATACATCAGCTATTTATTTTACGTTTTCACTTTATTTGAAATTAATTGTACTTTTGTTTTCAAGGGCTTGAGATAATTTGGTGGCATGTGGGTTCTTTTACATTTTCATGATTATAACATCAGTAATGTTGTATCTAACTACTAATAATAATTAACGTTAGTATTGTAATGTAATTAAATTATTACTTAATTTATGATTTGAAAAATACTTGTTCTTGCAGAATGTAACAAATTTATTTATTTTTAATGTCATTCAATGATTTGTGAATATTAAAACTAATTCTGTGTTAATGTTTTTCAGTTCATCATAAACAATTTTCATATTAAATGTTCAATGTTTATACGATTTTAATCTTCAATGGGTAAGTTATTTTATATTTTAACAATTTTAACTAGAACTTATAGTTATGCATGTTTATAGTTTCTATATAACTTATAATCTTATGTTACAATTGATTTTGTGGACAATGAGCCTCAATGGACCACTGATTGTGTTAGGAACTCATGCGTTTTTTGGTTTATGTTATACAGCTACTGTCAGGAGATGTACCTACAAGTTTAATGGATTCAAAGGAAGTGAATGAACAGTTTCAATTTATTTGTTGCTCCGAAGCTCCTGTTTTGCTAGTTAATTGATTTTTTTCTATCGGTCTCTTTGTTCGTCACATTACACATCATCTTTACACTGGAAAATAAATCGAAGAATACGCAGGAAACGATAGTATCTATTAAATTTACTAATGACATTTAATTTAATATGACAGTGGTTTTTAAACTATGTCCCGTGGAACCCTATAACTGAGGTTCTGTGAAGATCATTTCATGGTTCCGCAAAACTTAAGTGTTTCAAAATTTTCAAGAAAATTACTTAAAAAAATCGATCAAAGATTAGTAGCGACTAGCAGAAAAAAATGTTTTACGCATTAAAACTATTAAAAAAATTAGGAGTTCTAATTATCGAGCTGTAATAACTCATTGTTAAAAGTTAAATAAAAATAGCTAAATATCTAAAACAAATCACCGTAGATGTTCCACTATAAAAGTGGATTTATATCGTTTACACATATAAAAAAGTTTAAAAAACGCAGTTATGTAAAAAGAAGATTTACATTTTAATTATATACATCGACGTTTTTTTTTTACCGGTATTAAAAATTTGTAACAATGTAGTTTTAATTTAAAATTATTCATAAATTATATCACATATAGGATATTTTTATTATTATATTATAATTTTTTGTTTGTATTATATATTTTTCTGCTTCATTGATATAAATAATTATGGCTCACAGTTTGTTATGATTATGTAATATTTCTTTTAATTTATTTAACATAGTATGCTTAATATTATGTTTTTATTAATTTTCTGAGTGAATTTATCATTGTTATCCTAGCCTGCTCATTCTCAAATTCATGTTTTCATATTTTTACAATGCATTTGAGGATGACTTGGAGTATGATTGTTGATCCTTTCCACAGTAAATATAGAATGCAAATATTTAAGTACCTATACCATTTTATTGATATTTTTATACGTATTATATTTTATTGCCTTTTTTTCGGTAGACTATGATAAAAGAAAAGAGCTGTATTCTTTATTTTTTACTAAAAATATTATTTTAAATTGTCATACGTTTATTATTTAATATAGAACTTAGAATAAGTCATAAATGTATAAATTATTGTAGTACATTCCAAATTCATAGGATTTTTTAGATAAACATTATTATTATATGTAATTCAAACTATAGTTGTAATTTATGCTTATGTTAATCACGCTTTAAGTATATTGTAGTTGGTTTTTTAAGTATAAAGGTCGATTTGAGTAGTACATTGATTTTTGCAGATTTGTATACAAGCTTAATTTTGTAAATAATAACCAAAATTGACTTTTGTACAATCTAAAAATATTAATGACATGCAACTTCTAAATTAGTAATTAAGTAATTAGTATATACTAAACATTTTATCCTACCACTTTGATACATTTGTTAATATTTATACTAATTCTGTGTTAATGTTTTTCAGTCCATCATATACCGTCGATTCTTCGAATACAAAAATATAAAAATAATTTACCGATAATTTTTCATGTTCGTGTGATTTCGTTCAAGACGTAATAGGTAAGTTATTTTGATACATTACAATTACTGACATAACAAGTCATTTATTTTTATTAATTTATGGTTCATTTTCTTTCTGATTTTTTTCGTATTTTTTTTATTTAAATTATTTGTTGCATGTATTAATTGATGAATACAAATTTGTAATTTATTTAATCTTAATTTTTATGGTTTTTTGATAGTTGATATCATGAATAAATTCAATGGACCTTCAAAAACATCAAACCACAATTATAATATTTACTAAATTACAATGGTTATAGTAGTATAATTTTTTATAATTATATTACAATTTTTAATAGATACATCAGCTAGCTATTTTACATTTTCACTTTAATTTAAATTTATCGTACTTTTTTTTCTAGGGCTCGAAATAACTTGGTAGCATGTGGATTCTTTTACATCAACAAGGTTACAGTATTACAAACGTTAGTATTATTATCTAATTAATTAATTTCTCAATTTTAATTTTAAAAATAATTATTCTTTTAGATGATAATATTAAATATATTTATTTATTTTTTTGTATTAATTCATTATTTAATATTTATACTAAGTCTGTATTAATGTTTTTCAGTCCATCATCTACCATTGCTTCATCATACCGTTGAATACATTAATGTAGAAATACTCTACAGATAATTGTTCATATTAACTTTTGAATGTTTGTGTGACTTCATTCGAGACGTAATGAGTAAGTCATCTTGATATACTTCAATTATTAATATATATAATATATATATTATAAGGATATATTATTTATCAAACAAATATTATTATAATTTTTAACCTAGAGGTTGTTTAACTTTTTAATACTATGTACATTTTAATATTATAATTTAGGTAATTTTGGATATGTGCAGGTGAACTAACATTGATCCTATCATCAAGAAATATGAAGACGTTTCATTTTGTTATTCATTGAAGAATGCATTACGAAGACAACAATAAATTTAAGTATTTTCTGTTTTTTTTACATATCTGATATTAGCACTTACAAAATATTTTAACTTCATTCATACTGTACGTATATTGTTAGAAAATTTTATTGAATTATGTACAATGACCATTCGTAATCGACGATGTTTGAAATGTTGGTATCTAAAAAGTTTAAAGAATATCAATTGAAATTTTTTTATTTTAAATAAAATTAATTTATTGTTTTTTTTATATATATTTACAAAATTATATTTAT
>VYZN01000824.1:0-121564 GCA_009761285.1 Aphis glycines
TTAAACTTTACAACGTATTTTATAATGTCTCTAGAGGTAAGTGGTCTGTCAGGTAACGTTTTTATCAGTTTTTTTTCCTTGATCCATTATTGATTAAATGCAATCCGTTACCTTTCTTCATTTTCGAATTTTGAATTGCATTATAAACACTAGCACCCCCAGACATTAAACTACCGAGAGCTGATAACCCCGCGAAAATAGGAATTAGAGGAATCGCACCTCCTGTCTGACCTGGTGTTAAAATCAATCTTTTACCATTAGGATTTTTCTTAACCTTTCCTTTTTTTGCAGCTAGTGTTCTTTTTTTTATTTTTTTAACACTTTTATGTTTACCTTTGTAACTCTTACCTATTTTCTGTTCAGCCTTCATCATACTATATTTCAGTATTTATAAAGAAGTTTATAAAATCTTCACCAGTCTTATCTGATTTCTACTTATAGGTTGAGCACACTATCTTTCACTGGTTATAAATTTAAAAAATCCAGAGTATTTATAAGAAAAAAAATGGATTTGATTGAGCAGAAAGATAAATTAGATATTTTAAACGTTGATACTCGAATAATAAAAAAAACGTCAAGACATGGACCGTTATTACCTGATACTATACGTGCTATTATAGTCGGTCCTAGTGGTTCAGGTAAAACAAATATAATGTATAATCTAATCACTCATGAAAACGGAATAAGATTTGAAAATATTTATTTATACTCAAAAACTTCTAATCAAGAAAAATATGTTTTATTAAAAAAAATAATAGATGATATAAAAGGTGCTAACATTTTTATATTTTCAGACGCTGATAAAGTTATAAAACCAAATTTAACTAAAAAGAATTCTGTAATAATTTTCGATGATGTTTTATGTGGTCCGCAGTCGATAATAAGAGAATATTTCGGAATGTGTAGACATTCAGGTGCTAGCTCTGTATTCTATTTAGCACAAACATATTCTAAAATTCCGAAACAACTTGTAAGAGATAATTCAAATTTCTTAATAATACTAAAACAGGATAATACAAATTTAAAACATATATTCAATGATCATTCATCAGCGGATATGGATTTCTCAGAATTTCGGAAAATTTCTCATTTCTTCTGGAATCAAAGTGATTACGGATTTATGGTTATTGATAAAACACGTGAAATGAATGAAGGTAGATATAGATGCGGTTTTCATACTTTCATTAAAAAATAAAAAAATAAATATATAAATATAGTTGTAATATAGACAAAATCGACATAGTATTATCTTTAGTTGAAGGAAACAGATATATTAAGTTCATTATTCTCAATGAATAAAGATAAAGTTTTGTTAAAAAATTTGATATTATCAAAAAAAAATATCAAACGTAAAATAATGAACATGAAGCGTGGTGTTATAGATTCTGATAACTATTTTCGCGAAACATTTATACCTTTACTCAAACCTTTGACTTCAATTCCAGAAAAAAACACTTCATTTATTTCTGACACTACTAAAAAAAAAGATACCTTGATCACTAGTGATGGAGATAGCGAAAACGAATCAAATTCATCGTTCGATAATTTTTTAATTTCTAATCCTAAATTACAACGGTATGATAAATCGTATGGTATGCATTATGATTTGGTTAATGATCAACTTAAAATATCAGATATTCCTGTCACTTTTGATCATGGTAACTTACGCTTGCTTGATAATTACTACCCTTGGACTAAAGGACTTTGGTCTTTATTATGTGAGAAAGTACCAAAAAATATGACGATAGAAGATATGGAATCATATTATAATATTCTAAAAACAAGTAAAGTTTATTTAAAGGCAGACGGGAAACCTAAAACTTCAAGATATTTCAAATGGATGAACGTT
This sequence comes from Aphis glycines, assembly GCA_009761285.1. NCBI lineage: Eukaryota > Metazoa > Arthropoda > Insecta > Hemiptera > Aphididae > Aphis > Aphis glycines. Next base: position 1,850 of record VYZN01000824.1, read on the forward strand.
GTAAAACCTCTATATGATCGAATGAAAATTGAAGAAAAACAATTAAATGAGGAAGTATTGAAAATAAATAACAAAGTTAAAACTCCTTCTCAATTAAAATTAAAAGAATTTGATAACTTTTTATTTAGCTCAAGCGCAAAACGAAGAAACATTGTTAATGATACAACCATATCAAATGAACCATTTGATTTTTCTTCTTCAGTGATTAGTTCTAAATTTGAAGAACCCCCAACTGATCAGCTATTTAAATTTAGTTTATCACCGTCAGTTAAGAAAGGATCTGGTTTATATAAAGATGTAATACCTCATACACAATTAGTGTATTATGATGATCCAAATGAATTAGTTGTTAGATTAAATCTTTTAACATCGTCCCAAAATGCTGGTAATACTGGTGTAAATAATGAAATCATATCTATTATAGAGGAATTACGTGAGAGGAATATTATAGTTTAATGTCTACATTAGAGGGTTTAGCTAATGAGCTACATCGACCTGCAAGAAAAGTATTTCCAAGACGTAGTATAATAACGCGATTTAAAGATGACCATTGGCAAGCTGATTTAATGGATATGTAATCTCATTCTAAACAAAATCTTGGTTTTAAATATATTTTAGTTGTTATAGATACATACACGAAATATGTATGGGTAGAATCATTGGAAAATAAAACAGGAAAAGAATGTACAAAAGGTATGTTTAATATATTAAAACAAGCTAATCCAAAATTATTACAAACAGGTAATGGTACAGAATTTTATAATAATCAATTTCAACAGTTAATGAAAAAAAACAAAATTAGACATTATAGTACGTATAGCGTTATCAAGTGTTCAATTGGAGAACGTGTTATACAAATTCTAAAAAATAATATGTACAAACATTTTACTTCAACAGGTACATGGAATTAGTATAACAAAATATCAAAAATTATTTATAATTATAATCATACAAAACATAGATCAATTAAATGTACACCATTTGAAGCTAGAATAAATAGAAGTAAAATCAAATCAAATATACAAACAAATAAAACATTATTAAACCAAAATTTAAAATTAATGATAAAGTAAGAATATCAAAATATAAGCATATATTTAGTAAAGGATATACACCGAATTGGACAACAGAAATTTTCACAGTTTCAAAAGTTTTACATACAGAACCAATAACTTATCAGCTTAAGGATGGATCAAACAATATAATTCTAGGTGGTTTTTATGAGCAAGAAATTAAATTGACCGATTTTCCGAACACATTTCTAATTGAACGTGTTATAAAAAAAGTTAAAGATAAAATGCTTATTAAATGGATGGGTTTTGATTCCAGTCATAATTCATGGATATCATCGAGAGATATTATTAAATAAAATTGTTTTATATATTTTACCTTTTTTATAAAAATAAAAAATAATAATAAAAAACAGTATTAAATTATTTTAGTTATTCATATAATGTTTTCCTTTGAACGGCATCTACTGATGATAATTATTTAAATTTAGAAATAATTATCATCACTAGATAGCGTGGAAAAACATTTAATATTGATTCTCTTAAACTTAGTGAATATTAGAATAATTATTATTTAATTTATAATGTTCGTATGCTAGTGAATTAATCCCATCATTCTTTATAAAACGTTTGTCATCGTTACCACTTAGTACAAGCTTATTCATTGTTTTAGAATGAACAACATGTTTATTCGATTGAATAAAATTCATGTTTCTACAAATTTGTTTATTATCAAGAGAGATATGGTTTATGCACGCATTTAATACTTCTATATAATTTTTAAAATACATATGTTGATTATTACATATTTTTTCACACCTTTAGCTTTTTTAACCTCATCGTTGTTTTCAGTCTTGTAAGCGTATAATTTCGGTCTTAATGAAACAAATTCTTTTAAAAATTTTCCTCCCATCTCATCTTTAAAATAACCAGGTTGATTTTTATGATTTTCGTTAAAACAATAATGATCTTTTGGATAGTTTGATGTATCAAAATACGGAAATAAATTATGTCTAATATCATTAAAAAAATTAAATGTTCGAATATTATATATCAGAGAATCTGTATCCGAGTACAATAATCGTATTTTATTATTATATTTATTTATCATTACATTATAATGAAAATCATACATAAATGTTTTCGAGACATCTAAAATTGCAGATCCTACATAAATTGCTTTATCGAATTTGATAGTTTCCTTATGTTGGTGAATAGCCATAAGATTTTCAGAGTATATAGTTCTATCTTTAAAAGTATTTTTCATCATCAATTTATTTGCTTGTTTATCTGATGAAACCAGTTTTAAAGAAACTCTAGTTCGAACATTCTCCACATTTTACAAAAAACTATATTATTAAAAACTCCCAAAAATTTTTTCAAATCTTTTCTAGCTCTCTCTCCATTTCTCGTATAATTTCGATATATGAGGCCATCCATTTACTTGTGAAAAATTTGATTGCTCGATGAATTTTTACTAATTTAAGACCATTAGCAATTGCTTGTTTTAAATTTTTATAGTGTAATATATATTTTTTTTTGATGATAAAGTAGTTATTAATTTTTTAACTTTTGAATTTGGAGGACATTCGTTTAAAGGTAAAAACTGGGAAATCATTATGTTTTTCATGTAAATATTGAGGATAATCAATATCGACTTCTAATATATATCCGACTTCTGAATCATCAGGAATTTTAGTAACATCTATGTTCAAGTCATCAACCCATTCGAAATCTTTGAAAGGTAGCTCAGTTAACATCGACTTTCCATATAAATTTACACAATCAAGATATGTAATCCATGAAATTGATTTATTAGGATTATAGTTCAAACCTTCAATGTTTGGTATGTTTGCTTTAGCATATCTTTTAACTGATTGACAGATACCCCCTTGATTGAGGATTCAAAATATAAAAGCATGTTATAATCAGTTAATTTTTCTAATTTAACCTTAGTATATTTAAGCATACAATCGAAAGCAAATCCTGGAGCAGTCATATAATGAGCAGGATCTAGACTAAGAGTAGATAAACATAAATCTCTAAAATTTTCGAACACATCCGTTAGTATAGCGACATCAGTTTTCAAATAAAGATCACTATATTCACCCAAAGTTTTAATATTAAATACTTTCCAAATTTTTTTAGCATGAGAATAATCATTATTATTAATTTCTTCATCTTTTAAAGAGTTATAAAATGCAGATTTTAAAGGTAATCGAGTTTCGTTTAATTTACTCCAATTATCAATATATTCATAAGGGAAAACCCCTTTTCGTGTGACTAAATCTAATGTTTTATTAGAAAATAATTTTAAAGTTTCTTTAAACCTTGATTTATCTTCAAGTAAATTTTCTGCAAGCTCGCTTAATGAGGAGGCCATAAAACGGAATGTATCAACGAATTTTATACTAAATCTCAGAGCAACCTCTTTACTAAAAGATATATATTTTTCTGTAGAATTTGGAATAACATGTATATTCTTATCATCAAAACCAAGTTCTCGAATTATAAAGTGACTATCGTATGATAAGTTATGAAAAAAAATTGGGACAAATGATGGGTTGGTTATTTCAAAATTACATTTAAAACAAATACATTGTCTATATTTACCAGTAATATGACAGTGATCCCTAACTTTATATAATTCATTTTCTTCAAAAGATAATAAACATATTTTACAAAACTTTGCTATCTGAAATTCTTTTTCCTCCTTTTCAGTCAACGTAATCATTGGTACATTAATTTGATAAATATCATTTATTTTTTTTGAAATATCAATCATATTTTCTATAAACTTGCCGCATCAATACCTCTATAAATTATTATGTTTGTTGGAATTTTAAACTGTTACATTAACTTTTCTGAGATAATATTATAGTCAACTTTTACATAAAATGCATAACTCGTAATTTCATGTAAATGTGTGATATAAGTTTTTGAAACCTGAGGTTTTTTACTAGTTTCAGTGAATTCATTTGTCTGTTTAGGTTTTAAAATACATTCAAAGTCAGCATAAATAACAAATGGTATTCTAGAAGTTTTTTTATAACTTTTGAAAAATATGAATTTATTTTCTTTTCCTTCTTCAAACATTATCGGTCTTCCTAATTCATTCTTACTATTACTACACATTTTTTTATGTTCAGTTAATCCTGTTTCACCCCAAAGTTTACTTTTACATGGTTTATTTCCAAAAGTTGTAAAACAACTCTTACAAATAATTAATTAAGAACAATTTTTAGTTTTCTGACTTCTAATAAATCTTGAAAAATCTTTAATATAACAATAATGCGATGTTTTATGATTATTGATCAAAAATAGATCAAAATGATTTTTTTCTTCTTTATTATTTATAAATAGAGGGAATATAGTACCTTTATCATTTAAACTATAAACATTAACTGAAACATTATTTAAACGTTCAAATTTTTTAATTTGATTTATTTGTGTTGGAAAATCAATACATTTAACACGTTGACCGCCACGTGCCCGCCGGCGGGCATTTGATAATCTTTCGCCGAAGGCTACAGTGTTTTTATAGAGTTATTCATAAAATGTTATTTTCGATATTTATAGAACTAATCATCGGAAATTCACGAAACCGATATCGTTATTCTTATTTTTGTCTCGCCAATAAGATTATAGTGCTAGTTTAAAGTGGTAGCCGGCGGTCACTTGGCGTCCTGTTAATACTCGTATTAATCATACGCCAAGTGGTTACCGGCAGTCACACTACATTTTACGAGTAAAAATATTTTTTTTTTGTGACAACAATTTTAATGATGAGTTCTCGTGCTAAAAAGGCTAAACTAAATGACGATCTAATAAATCAAATACTTGAAATTGATAATTCTAGTAATTCTAGTGAATTTAGTGATTTTGATGACACTGACGAAGATGTTACATACAATCCAAATTCTTCTGAGTCTGATGTTGAAAGTGATGTTGAAGGTAAGAAAAAGTATTTTTTTTTCTTTAAAATCTATAGGAAGGGGAGTTAAAAATAATATATTTCATACAATTTTATTTTATAATTAAAATAATAGATATATTTATTTAAAATATTTTTACGTAATTAGGCAAGTATGATTATTTATATTTAATATATAACTAGGTAATTTAAATTGTTTTAATTTTTCTATAGAATCGATTAACGATGAAAAACTAGATAGTTCACCTGCAAGTTTTTCGAATACTACGCGCATCGAAGTTTGGAATTATGTTACAGGCAAAAATCGAAAACAATTTTTATTCAATAATGCATATTCCGGATTAAAAATTGATATACCTCCTGATTCTTCTGCTTTGGACATTTTTAAATTATTTTTTACAAGTGAAATAATTGATTTAATTGTGGTTGAAACCAATAGAAACGCTGAACAATTCCTGTCAAAAAATAGATTGTCCAAATTCAGCCGATTCGCTAAATGGATACCTACAAACGAAAATGAAATTCAAAAATTTTTCGGGTTAATTATATGGATGGGGCTAGTACAAATGCCCACTCTAGAAGACTATTGGTGTAATAGTACTAGATATAAAAATTACGTGGCACATAAAATCATACCTAGAAACCGCTTTGAATTAATTCTCCGGTTTTTACATTTTTCCGATAATGAAAAATTTGATGGTGATAAAATTTATAAAGTACGCAATTTAGTTGAAAAAATGATTTATAATTTTCAAAATGTAATGGAGCCAGATGAAGATTTAGCTGTTGACGAGACTATGGTCCCTTTTCGTGGAAGGTTGGGGTTCAGGCAGTACATACCCGGAAAATCACATAAATATGGCGTAAAATTGTTTAAGTTATGTGGAACAAATGGGTACACATATAATGTGCAAATTTATGCAGGTAAAAGCCAAGTTGATGGGAAGGGGCTTGCGTGCAAAGTTGTGTTAAATCTATGTCAGATGTATTTGAATGCTAATCGGACAATAACCACAGATAATTCTTACACTTCATTACCCCTTGCGTATGAACTTTTAAAAAATAAAACACATTTAACAGGAACACTACGCTCTAATAGAGTTCGGGTACCAGGAGTAACTGATGCGAAGTTAAAACGAGGAGAAATTTTTGGTAAGGAAAATGCAGAAGGAATTGTTGTTGCTAAATGGAAAGATAAACGAGACGTTACTATGTTGTCGACTCGACACGGTATTGACATGATAGATACCGGTAAAAAAAATAAAAATAAAGAAAATATTGTGAAACCAGAAATTATAATTAGTTATAACAATGGCAAGGCAGGCATTGATCTATCTGATCAACTTTCAAGTTATAGTACAGCGGTCAGAAAATCAATCCGATGGTACCACAAAGTCGCTACGGAAATATTACTTGGAACGGCTGTTGTAAACGCTTTAATTGTTTATAATAAAATGCATGAAAGAAAATTAAAAATTACCCAGTTTCGAGAAATATTAGTTGATCAAATGTTAGAACTTGAAAAACAAAATGAATCGATTGTAAATGAACCATCAACGTCTGGAAACAAACGATCAAAAGGAAATACGAAACATTATTTTCAAGAAACTACCGAAAAGTGTAATAGGAATCGAAAACTTCGAAAAAGATGCGTTCATTGCTATCAAAGTATAAAAGATGTTGAGGGGACCGTAAAAGCTAGAAAAGTAAAAAAAGTTTCAACATTTTGTATAACTTGTAAAATTTATACCTGTATAAATTGTTTTAATATACACCATGTAAATTAGTATTTATTTTTATTTTTTATTTTTATTTTGACATGTTTAATTATTTAAAAAGTCCATCATACATAATAAAAAAAAAAAATTAAAGCAATAGAATACTGTTTTTAATCATTTATTACTACAACTAAAAAAAATCCAATAGAGGTAAAAAATATACCGTTCGATGTAAAATTTTCTTCTCTATGCAATGGTAATATCATACGTATCATAACTTCAGCGCCAGCATAATAAAGTCTATTTGAAAATATACAAGAATGTGACAGCCTGCGGTCACATGGCGTATAGGTAATAGGGTAGCGTGGCAGCCGGCGACCACATTTTTAGTGTTATCACCAGTAGCCAGATGACCGCCGGCGGGCACGTGGCGGTCAACGTGTTAAAATCTAACCCACTCTTTTTTTCAAGAAAATCAAAATATTTTTGGTTAAATCGTGATTTATTAAAACGCGTATCATATTTGGTTAGTATAGAATATTTAAAACAGTATTTATCTTTATTTTTAACGTTTATAATAGCCTTTTTTTCTCGTATAAATTTAGGTAAATCTAAATATGCACCTCCTTTTAATGGATTTACTAAATTAATTCTCAACTGTTACCCATCTATTGAAACAAGTGTCTATCCTGAACCTTTATAAATTCAGATTCTTCAGCTAATATTTTATCAAACTTTGTGTTTAACAAACTAGCGAAATCAGATGAATTACATGCTAAAACATTCGATGTTTTAAAAGCCACATCTTGTTTATCATGGGTTATAGGACGTATGTAAGTAGCGTCAACGTGTAAATTAAATTTAATCGACGTTTTAATACACGATTGTTTTAACTTTAAAATTAACCCATGTGAAATATAGTTAAAAAATAATCTGTAATCTATATAATTTTCACAGTTCTTAATTATGAAAGTTTTTGAACCTTTTCTAAATCTTTCTATTTCAATAAGTCCACTTCCAATCGTGTTCATACGCTGTTTTTTCGTTATTATATTTCTGTTTATAATGAGACTGAAATAATAAAAAACACATAATATAATAATATAATAATTATAATAATTATAATAATTTTAATAAATCTAAATTTATTATTATTATAATAATATATACATATCATAAACATTAAAAAAAAAAAAAATAATAATAATAATAATAACATACTTAAATAAACAATGAGTACTTAGTTTTTTTAAAAAAAAATCATTTTAGATTCAAACAAAAAGATTCTGTTAATAAATTTAGATCTTTCAATAATACACAATAATCGCTATGCAGATGATAAGCTGACGTCTGTTTTCGAAATCTAACATATTCATCAGTCTCGCATGGTATGCCGTTCGATGCACACGCATGTATATTTCTCGTACACTTTATTATTTATTTTCTACTCATAACAACAACCAAACGTGGCGTTTCCGATATCTACGGATGCGGAAAACAAAACTGAACACACTCAATCCTCCAAAAAGGAACTCAAAACAACACAAAATCGGATTTTTTAAAAAAACTGGTAAATATAATTGGCTTTAAAATACCACGAAAGTCCACGTATCCGCTTAGCGGCCGCGGCCGGCCTATCGCGTTATCGCCTATCCCTTATCGCGTTCCGATAACGTACTAATGTACAATGCACAACTCACAAAAACCAATTAAGAACGGGGTCAATTCAACAGTCAATACAACAGTAAATTCAACTACTAATTCAAAAATAAATAATGGTACCAATTTAAACGCTTCTCAAAGAAATCGTATACAGAGCGATTCAAATAATGTTTTTTACTCAAACTCATCAAATGTTGACACCGATTTTACAACAGTCCAGCACAAATCTAAACGAAATCTCTCTATTAACTCAAATGATAAAACGGAAACAATAAAAATAAATAAACCTTTTTTCGCATCTTCAAATAAATATGCCGTACTTGCCAATGAAAATGTTGAAACTGAAAATTCCGATGAAATTCTCATTGACATCGACTCGGACACCGACGCCGAACAAAAAGTCAAACCTCCTCCACCCATCTTTATAAGTGGACTTTTGGATTTTCCTGCACTTCGTTCACGATTAACAGAATTAATCGGTGCTGACAGTTTCTTTGTTAAATCAAATGTGAACAACTTAAAAATTCAAACCAACAACGCCGACTCATACAGAGCAACCATCCACTTTCTAAAAGAAAGTAAGGCCGAATATCACACATATCAAGCTCAAGATGAAAAACCTTTCCGAGTAGTGATTCGAAACATCCACCCATCAACTCCATTAGCGGAAATAGGCATAGCAATAAAAGAAATTGGTCTTTTCACAGTCCGTAATGTATCCAACGTCTTAAATAAAACCACTAAAAATAAACTGCCAATTTTCTTTATTGACTTGGAACCTGCGGAAATAAACAAAGAAATTTTCAATATCACCTCTTTATTAAATACAAAAATAAAAATTGAAGAGCCATACAAAAGACGTATCATTATACAATGTACAAACTGCCAGGCTTACGGTCACTCCAAATCATACTGTGCCCATCATCCAAGATGCGTCAAATGTGCTGCCAACCATTCTACTTCCACCTGCACAAAACCCAAAGACGAACCACCAGCCTGCGCCCTCTGTGGAGGTAATCACACAGCCAACTACCGAGGCTGCCAAGTCCACAAAAACCTCCAAAATTTCCAATACGGTAAAAATACTCCAAATAAAAAATATAATTTAAGAAATGATGTTAAATATAATTCTATTGTAAAAAAGGGGGAGGACTCCGGTGCCAAAACCAACCTTAACCCTCCCAACATAAATGACACCTCATCTTTTCCAAAGCTGTCCTCACAGTCTCACCATCCTAACACACCTAAACATACTCTCCCAAATGATACGGAAAATCAATCCGAATCTAACTTAGCTACACAACTTTCATCTTTCATTTCTGAATTTAAATTAATAATAAATCCGCTCATATCGCTACTTACAACTGTAATAAATAAACTTATAATCAATGTCAACTAAAAAACCAAATTTAAATATTCTGAAATCACTGCTATGGAATGCAAATGGCTTAAAACAACATGAAACTGAATTACTGCATTTACTATTGGAAAAACAAATAGACATAGCTCTCTAACAGAAACCCACTGCAAACCAAACACCAAACTCTTCTTCCCGGGTTTTAAAATTTACAGAACCGATCACCCTGATAAAACAGCCCACGCTGGGACTGCTATTATAATATCTTCTAAAATTCAACATCAACTACTTCCAAGCGTTCAGCTTCCCACCATCCAATTGCAACGTGCTCTGATACTTATATATAAATTACTATACACCGTAGATAATGATAACCTATCCTTAGGGGTATAATAAACATAAATATGATGAGGTTACATTAAAAGCAGATGGGTAACAACCCCTCTATAACAACGGCCGAACGAAATAAGAACGCTGGCACCATAATTACACCCAAAAGCATCATCGCCCGTGTGCCCCTATCCGATAGAAAATAATAACACATGATTACTGTCCGGAGGCAAATTATGGATGCGTGATTACCACCCGATAGAAAACACTAGGTACGTAATCACCCACCCGGTAGAATATTATAGTCATATAATTGACGCACGGTATCGCGCAAATGACGCAATGCGTGGGAAGAAGCGGATGCAGGTGTTGCTGACCATCAGGGACCTGAAGGTTCCGCGGGAGTCCCTGTATGATATATAAGGGGGCCCAGATTAGGCTCATTTCAGACGTGATCCACCAGAGTTAGAGAGAGCACCTTCACGTCACCCAGTTCAATAATCTTATTATTTGAACTTAGAATATTTTTCAGAGTTTAATTTATTAAATCATTTGGACTTAGAATATTTTTCAAATAAAAACACTTAGAAATATTTCGATCGTTTATATTTTTTACAACTAAATCTATTCCATTCTACATCTTTCAATTGCTTGAACGTGGCACGTTACAAATTTGGCGCAGTCGGTAGGATTCTTTCAAATAAGAATTCTTTGATCGAACAATTTTATTTTTTCGAACTTAGAAAATTTTCGGGAAAAATATTTATTTTTCCATTTCGAAAATTCCTCGAAAAAAATTAAAATACATCTACTTCAAAGAATTCACGGAGGCACATTCGGCAACGAATCACTGTTGAAGAAGACAACTGCAGAACGTCAACTTCAGCGACTCCGAAAGAGGAAAGAATCAACAAGTAACACTACGGCTCATCAATCAAGAAGAATGGACGCATCGACTCAAACTCTCGTCGTGTAAGCATAATTTTTTTTTATTAATGTAAAATAATTTTAAGCGTCGTCTAACTCTGGTCGCGTCTCCTTTGGAATTAAAAACTCCATCGTATAAGTTACTTTTAATTGTGAAGGTGTATATATATATTTCCCGTAAAACATTAAATAAAATAATTTAAATAAAAAATTAAATGGATAAATAAAGAAAAAATTTTTTTTAATAAATAATTTAAGTAAAAAAATTAAATAAGCAAGAATTAAATTAAATTAAATAAAAAAAAAAAAAACGCAACAATTAAATAATTTTAATATTACACTTAGAATATTTTACGCATAAATATTTTTTTTTTTATTAATAATAATATAAAACAATTTATTTTATTTGGTTATAAAACAAGATAAATAATTTTTCGAGAGATAATTAAATAAATAAGAATTTTATTTTTATTTCTAAATAAAAATAAAATAAAGGAACATAGATAATTTTTCAGGAAAAAATTAATAAGTTAAAAATCTTAAAAAAAAAATATATAATAAAAAATATTTTATTCTTTAAAAAAAAAAAATAGAACAGAGTAACATAAATAATTTTTCAGAAAAAAATTAATAAATTAAAAATCTTAGAAAAAAAAATATTTTATTCTTTTTAAAATAAAACAAAGTAACATAAAGAATTATTCAGGAAAAAATAATAAGTTAAAAAAAAAACTCTAAAAAATATATAACAATAAAAATATTTTATTTTTTAAATAAATAAAATATTTTGACATTGAAATTTTTTTTTTCGAAAAAAAAAAACTAATAATTTAGAAGTCTTAAAATTTTATTTTTATCTTATTATTTTTATTTTATAAAATATAATAGCAGAAAAATAAATTGTTGATAAAAAAAAAAAAGAAAATCATATTTTAATTATAAAAACCGAGAAGAATATAAAAGAGAAGAAAAATTATTTTAATTACTTTAATTTTTTTTAAATACGGAAACTAAATTATTTTAAAAAAAAAAAAAATAAAATAAAATTGTTTTTTTTTTATGCGGAAAAATTATTTAAGATAAATATCGTAAGAATAGTATAAAATAAATTTATTTAAAATAAAAAAAAAAGAGAATATATTATTAAATAATAAAAAAAAAATTTTATAAATAAGGGGGAATATTTTATTTAGAACGAATTATACGTGAGAAATACGGAAATAAATATTTATTAAATAAAAAAAATTATTAGTGAATTATACGTCAAGGAACACGCGAGAAAAAATTATTTTGTGAATTAAAGAGAATATTAATTGAGAATTTTATTGAAGGCAGTTAAGACCTTATTTATTGAATTATTGGGAAGGCAAGTAATAAGTCCTTATATATTGAATTATTTTAGGCTGAAAAAGTGCCATATTTTAAAAGTTGATGAAAGCAATTATTTTGGGGCGGATTTGAGCCATATATTGAGAATTAAAAAGTATTGAATTTATTTAGGCTGAAAAAGTGCCATATTATAAAAGTTGATGAAAGGAATTATTTTGGGGCGGATTTGAGCCATATATATTGTGAATTAAATAAGTAGAGAATTTTATTGGGCCGAGAAGAGCCGTATATTGAAAAGAAAATAATTGTGAATTTATTGGGCCAAAAAGAGCCGTATATTGTGGAAAAAATAATTGTGAATTTATTGGGCCAAAAAGAGCCGTATATTGTGAAAAAAAAATAAATAATTGTGAATTTTATTGGGCCGAGAAGAGCCGTATTTAGTGATTTAAATAATTGAGAATTTATTAGGCAGAAATAAGCCGTGTTATAATTGAAAAATAATTGTGAATTTTATAGGCAAAGAAGTCCTATCGTGTTTAAAAAAAAAATACTTGACGTATATTGTGAATTTTAGAGGATAAAAAAAAAATCCTAGGGAAAAAATAATAAAGAAAAATAATAATATAAATAATTTGGGGAATAAAATAGAATTACGGAAAATTTTATAATAAAATAATATTGATAAATATTATTTAGAGAAATTAATGTTAAACTAATAATTGAGAAAAATAATAAGTTTCGTAAAACGAAAAAATATATAAAAATAGTTTATTTTAATAAATAAAACATATTTAATTTAAGTTATAATAAATGAATATAAAAATAAATTTATGAATAAGGAGGAAGAAAATATTTATAGTGAAAAAGAAAGTAACGGTTCGGAAGAGGAAACTGATAAAACAAATACAACCAAAACTCAAGTAGAATTAAATAAAAATATTGAAGTAGAAAAATTAGTAGAAATAAGTATAAATACGAAAGAGGATAGCGACTCTACACAGAGAATTAATAAGGAAAAAACAAAAGAGAAAAGTTTGTTAGATACTACTGTTAGAGAAGACTCGAATATAGGAGTAGAACAAAGAATATTAGGGAATTAAAATAAATAAATTATTTATTAAAATAAATAAATTAATAGGCAAAACATTAGTAAACGAAAAATAAAAAAATAAATTTAAAAGCCATTAACGATAAAATAGTAACTACCATAGGCAAAATCATAATAATATTACTATTAAATAATAATAAAATAAAAACAGAATTTCATGTGGTCGATAAAGAATTTCCAATACCGCGAGATGGAATTCTAGGTCACCACTTCCTGTTACAGAATAACGCGATAATAGATGTTGCGAATAATATATTAACAATAAATGATGACACTCGTCGCTAATTAAATAAAATAAAATATGTTTTGCATATTTTAACCATGACGGAAATGATAATATCCATTATCCATACCAATAGCTGATCCGATAATGAAAAATAAAAATATTTTAATACAGAAACAAGAATTAATACAGGAGCAACGTATAGAATTAAATGTAATAAAAGAAAGTGATCTATAAAAAAAACGTAAAATAAAAAAAAGGGGAAACGATAAAAATGTAAAAGTTTAAAATATATACATGCACTTAGCTTTAATTTAAAAAAAAAAAGAAAAATTATTAAATTGTAATAAGTTATTATTAAGATATAAAAAAAAAAATGTAGAAAACTTTATAGATTTTATATTACTAACATATTATAATAAGAAAAATATTATTTATATTCATTAATTTATTATATATAAGGAATTACTGTAATCAACATATTATACTAACCACAAATTTTATTGGAAATAATTAAAATCTATTATAATCACTACATTAAACTACCTACTAACACTATATTATAATCACAATTGTAAATTATATATTATGGGAAACTAACAAACATATTTAAGCATTAAATTTTATTATACTCAAACATTATTTAATCAAAATTATATACAAGATATACATATCATATTATATAACGGAAAATATTTTAATGTAAAAGCATACAGATAATTGTAATGTATGACTTATTTCAATAACTTGTAATCGAATATTGTAAACACTATAATATTGTAATAATTTGTAACTTAACCATTTTTGTACTAAACTTTGAAAGATTTCTGTCTTTGAGACATAAACCTTTTTTTTCGTGGGGAGGTGCAACGTGCTCTGATACTTATATTAAATATAATATATAAATTACTACATACCACAACCAACAATAACCTAAACATTGGGGGTGCAACAGACATTTTATGATAGGGGTATAAAAAATTACTATAATCGGATTCGAGCAGGAGATTAAGTACAGATTTTCTTAACATATTAATATAAATCATCAACGGCGGCGGAACGGCGTAAGAATGCCGGACGCAGCGACAATAGTACATTATACCAAGTTATACTATGTGGCGGCATCGTTCAGGGTTAAAGACGGATCATCGCACGTATGCTTGTCACCCGGTATAAAATATTATAGGCACACAATTACCATCCGATAGAATAATAGGAATATTGTTTGACGCACGGTATCGCGCGAATGACGCAATGCGTGGGAAGAAGCGGATGCAGGTGCAAATGACCAACAGGGACCTGAGGGTACCGCGGGAGTCCCTTGATGATATATAAGGGGACCCAGATTAGGCACATTTCAGACGTGATCCACCAGAGTTAGAGAGGCACCTTCACGTCACCCAGTTCAATAATCTTATTATTTGGACTTAGAATATTTTTCAGAGTTTAATTTATTAAATCATTTGGACTTAAAATGAAAACACTTAGAAATATTTCGATCGTTTATATTTTTTACAACTACATCCATTCCATATTACATCTTTCAATTGCTTGAACGTGGCACGTTACAACTTGTTTCAGCATTAAATCCTTTGCAAATCCCTGAAGTCTCAGACCAAGAAATATAAGATGTTAGAGTACCATTTTTAGCTAAAGAATGGATTTGATCATATAAATTATTAGTTGTAATATGTGATGTACTTTCATTTAAATTACAATGCAGCTGTTGACAGTCTTCAGTAATGTAATGATATGCTCGATTTTACATATCATAATTATTGTAAATTCGTTATTTTTATTTAATAAAATAAATAACGGTCGAGTTGTCGCACGCATGTAATTTACTCTAAAAAACCCGAATAAATCAAGTCACTGATGATTGAAACGATTCCTATTATCTAATCATGTACAGGACACTGTACGGCATTATAACGGTACGGCGCCCAACAGAAGTTCAGTTAATTTTTTTCAAATAAACTGAGAATTGATCAAGTACACTTTACTAAAATACTTAGTTATCTTTTATATCATATTACTAACATAAGTAAAAAAAAAGTATATATAAATATATAACTAATTAAAAACGGAATATAATCAAATTAAATTTTAAGAAAATCTTATTTCTTTTTATTTTAACCCGTAAATATCACAACAAAAAAAAAATAATATATATACTTGTAAGTCTTAGAGAATTTACAAGTATTTAATACAAAAAAAAAACAGCCATAATTGTATATACTCGTGTGCATGTGCGCATGTTATAATTATAATATATATTTGAATGATCATTGTATATTATAAAATTAACAAACAATATTTCTAGTGTTCAAGTGAAACATTTTTGTTAAATAATTAACTTAGTATTTTATAAACGGTTTACTTGATCGTTCTTGAAGCACGACCTCGAGAACCCTCCGACTATCAGGAGAAAGGTAATTACGCAGATTTAAAGCAATAGGACATAAGTTAAGATAACCAACAAATCACTAATAACTTCTAAATATATTTGATACATTCATTCAAGGCTTGTGTCCCTTGTGAATGTCCTACAATTTATTAGAACACTTAATTACTCTAATAAATAACTAATAATTCATAAATATATTTGAGGCGATCATTCGAGGCTTGTGTCCCTTGTGATTGCCAATACAATTTATTTAAAACAATACTTTCCATCATCACCTAAATAATACTTTACTTTTATAAAAAAAAATATTGAGTATTTTATCAATATTTTTATTTATATTATTTTTTATTTTATTTTTTATTTCTTTTATTTTTGCGTTATTACAGTATTATTTTGAATTTTTAAATTTTTCTCACTATTAGTAGCATTCTGCCGTAAAGAAGGAGGTTTTCTTTTTTTATCTCTTTTGATAGATGTTTTGGATCAGGTAAAATTGAAGGAACTGCATTTTTTACCAACTTAGGTATTTTATACGGAATCTAAAATTAAAATGATTATTACATTTATTTATATAGATATCTATAGATATTTATTTACTTCTTCAAGAAAATAATATACTCAACTAAACAATATATAATATAATATAATATATAATTTTTTTATTTTTTAATTTAGAACTGCAGTAAAAACTATTCAGCTCGATCATTAATTACAATAACAATATTAAAATTACATAATATATAGGATTTAGATACACATAAATTTGCTGACAATATTACAAGATAATTTTAAATATATAACGTGATGGCAATAGTATAACATAACAAGATAAGCAGTGGCGGCGCCAGAATTTTAGTACCAGGTGGGCCAGGCTGGGGCCAAAATTTTTTAAGGAGGGCCAAATTGTTGATTTGATATTTATATATATATGAACAATAGTAATGACAGGCACTTGTGAAGGGAGGAGTTAACCCCCATTGCTTAAATTTTTTTTTACACTTCATCGTGTAAACTTACTAAAACAATGATTGTAAACATGTATAAAATAAACAGTATTTATTTCCTAACAAAATATCTATTCATGTAAACACTTTTTAATTTTTATAACCCAAAATTATACTTAATACTTAATACTAAGCACGCCATCAGGCATCAATTGTAGTACGATTGAGTCCCTATAACTATTAAAAACATAATTAAAAATATTTTAAACTAACAATAAACATTAGGTATACATTGTAATACCAAATCAAATAAACGATTTAATGAACATAGAACATATTTTATTATATATAAAATAAAACAATATAAATATAATATTTTAAGATAAAATCATAATTACTTGTAATAGCACCATGTGTGCTGAAATATTTTGAATTAATTAAATAATAAAAAAAAGATAAAATCAAATTTAATATGTTAAAGTTTAAATTGAACAATTTAAAACGTTTAAAATAGTGTTTACTTAATAATAAAAATGAATTGGAAAATATAATAAGAACAATAAGATAACAATAAGAAGACAATATATTTTATAAGTACCTATAAAACGCATGTAGGTAAAATAAGAAAAACAGCAATAAAATACATAATAATGTAAGTAATTTATTTTAATATAATCCTTCTGTTATTATGGCATTCGGCAAAATTATTAATTATATCATCAATATTTAATAATTTTGTCTCAGACTTTTCTATAGCAATAATGCTTAAGTTTGACAGATTATTATGAAGCATAGAATTTCTCAAATATGACTTTATCCTTTTCATATATGAAAAATTTCTTTCACATGCTACAGAAGATACAGGTATTGTGATTGCAATAGTACATAACTTGTATAATTCAAAAAATGCTAATTGATAATCCAATAAAAATTTATGAAATTGAAAAATAGTTTTTATAGAATGGTATTTTGATTCAAATTGTTTTAGTGATTTTCTTATAATGTTTAATTCAGAATCTAAAGTATCTATATCACACATATAAGATAAAACAAATGGATGAATAAGTTTTTTATCCAAAAAATTACTATTACTTGGGTTCAATACACTAATTCCCATCAATAAGTCTTCATTATTAGAAAATCTTTTATTTAGTTCAGCATTGATTTTATCTATAATAATTAAATAAAGGTTATTTCGAAAATCAGTTTCTGAATTTAATACTGAACTTTCCAATGAATTACCTTCAACTATATATTTTTGCAAATGTTTAGGTAATTTTTTAACTCTATTTTTTTTCTCTATTGTGTGCAGAAGGGTGTTTTTTATAATTTATTTGCCATTAATTTGGTTTCACTATATAATTTTAAATGATAACTTAGATCATTTCTTATTTCACAAAAATGTTCTTTAAGAGAATTCATTAATATAATTGCTTTGGCTATATCATCATTTTTATCTTGTAAATATTTGGTCAATAAGTTAATTTGTGAAAGTAAATCATTAAAAAAAAGTAACAAATATATAAATTTAAAATCTGTGTTCTTTAGTAAACCAGTAGCTTCTGAGGAACGTATACTTTTTTCATTTGAAATGCTGTATAACAATAACAATATAACTTCCAAGTAGCTTTAATAACTCGATATGTATGAATTTGAGGTGACCAACGAGTAACGCATAATCTTTTAAGTTCAATTGGTTTTGGAATTTTAAAAATTTGTTTTTAAAGCTCAATAAACTTAGAATGAATTGAAGATCCAGATATAAAATTATATAAATCTTGTAAAAAATTAAAAAAAAAATTAACTTCATCTACATTTTTAACTACATCTACAAGAACTAAATTCAGACGATGCTTATGGCAATGAATATAAAAAGCATGAGGGACTTTATTTTTAAATCACGCTTGAACTCCATTAATTGAACCCCTCATTACATTGGCTCCATCATATGTCTGTGCCACACAATTGTTCTTATCAATCTTACATTTATTTAATTTTACTTGGATATTATGATTAAGAGGACGCCACATCAAAATATTTACACGAAAAATTTCTTTTAAAAACACGTTTGCGCGTTCCAAGAATATGGGTTACTGAGTGGTTTTATTGTAAAAACACCTATGAACAAAATTGTAGAGGAGATACAAATCTGATTCCATAAAGAGCCCAAATTTTAATTTTTTAATTTTTAAGTCCTAAAAATAACTGTCGAAAAAAGGTACAAAATGGCATTATGAAACATGAAATATCTTACAAAGTTTTACAGATATCAAGAATCGGACTTCTTACAGAACCAGATTTTTGTCTCCTCTACAATTTTATTTACAGGTGTTTTTACAATAAAACCACTGAGTAACCCATATTTTTGGAATGCGCAAAGTATGTTTTATAAGAAAAACGCGGAAAATTACAGCCGACTGCCGAGCGACTGGTGCTGCCTAAATTATATTACGGCAGTGTTCGATAACATTTGATACCCCCGACCCGCAATAACAACCGTATCCATATTCCTAACCGGTTATTGTCAAGAAGCACTCCGCTGTAAATAATAATATGATAATCCACTCGAACTCGGCGGTATGAAAAATAATATTATTTTATTCCCGACCATTTCTGTTTGATTTCTATCGCATAGAGAATAAGATTTGGGTGAAAATTATCCGCTTTTGACAATTTTTTTTTTTTAACTCTTGAATAAAGAAGGATGATGCATGTTTGAGTGTACTTAAAAACTGTTATTTTAGGTGAAAAACAATAATTATATTATAATATAAAGTTTAATTTTTTGCATGATATAGGAACATTATACAATGATTGAAAATCGACTTTAATTGACACAAAACATTAATAAAACAATATTATACAAATGTATCATGTACTAGGTATTACGCATTAAAAATTAAACAATCAAAATTTGATTATATTTTAATTACTATAATATAGTACAATTACACTTAATATAACAATAACAAATATAAACATATTTACATTATTTATAATACAACTCATTATTATTTAATAATGTCTTACTGATAATGTAAATGATTCTTAAAAGATTATATTATATCGTCACAAAAATTAAAAATTAATTTTTAAACATATTTATTACTTATGAATTATTATACAACTTATTTATTTTACTTAATAATGTATAAAATTATCAGAAAGTTAAATGAATAGTAACAAAAAAAAACCTATCAAATTTTAATAAAATTGGTAATAAATAATAAAACTAATACAGTAATACATTATACTTGTGAAGCACAGGGACGATAACCGAGTTCTATATCATTTTCCACGGATGATTTTCTTTTTACATTTTTAAAATACTTAAAAATACAATATATTATTAATATAAATACAATTAATATTAAGTATTTATTTGCATAAACGAAGTCATATGTTTTATCCATAATAACAGAGATAATTAATTTGTCTTGTTGGTCTAGTTGTAAGTTTATTCGGTTGAAAGCATCTTTATTAAATTTGAGATTCTTTATTTCATTTAGGTGAATTGGTTTTGGGTATGATAACTATGATTGGTGTACAGAGATATTACAACAATAATCATTTAAAAGGGATAATTTAATTGGTATAGTGACTGGAAGTGATGTTTCTAAAGATTGTTCTGTTCTAAGAACGCCTTTCGCAGTAAAAGCAAAACAACCAGATTTTAAGTATAACTTACCAGAATTTTGAATTTTAATTTTAAAGTTTTTAGTTTGCTTGTTACAAATTATTGTGATGGTCGTTGGTTTTTCACACACAAAGTACCAATTATTTTAAAAAAATGATGGATACCACATTTATTTTTTGAATTCTGTAATAAAAGTTTCACATAGTGATGGTCTACTTACTGAGTTCTTTAGTAGTTCTGTTACACAGATGGGATCCGTCTCACCGTTGTGTATCATTTCATTAAAAGTGCATACAAATATATTAGCAACTACTATACAGTTTTTGATATTAGGCCATTGAAAATAGTTTGTAACCATTTCGTCCGCTAATAAATACATCCGGCTTTCAGTCATGAGTAGAAATTGACCGTATTCATTAATTGGGACGTAAATAGGTAAAATATGATATAAGTTGAAATTATCGATAATACATAGTGGAATTTTCATTGAAAATATTAATTTATCATTTATAAAATGTAGTTCGACACTCATTATTTTGAATATTTGATGAATATTTTCTAAATCGAATTTTACTGGCATTTTTAAATCATCGGGAAGAATATTTTCAATACTTTTTATTTCCGATAAAATTTGATTAGGCGTCATTACAAAAGCATCTACTTTATTAATGTGTGCATTTGATATCATTCTCTGTATTCTAGTTATAAACATTTCTAACTCAAACATATTATTTTCAATCAAATATACTAATTCAATATCAAACATTTCTTTTTTTGCGTCAGATAGTTCATTACTAAACTTATTTAAATTTGTTTCTACCTTTTTCATATTGAAATCAAATAAAATTTTATTTTCATAGAATGATGTACTTGTGTCATTTAAGTTACTAATTGTACTTCTCAAAATCGATACTTGATCGTGAATAATTCTTAACATTTTATTTTGATCTTTCTCCATATTATTTATGGTGCTATCATATCTTCGAACGTCGTCGGCATCGGCATTACCAAACATCCAATGTAGTGCCGAACTTCCGGATTCGAAAGACCTTTTAACTCTTTTATCGTGTTCAGCTAATTGCCTAAGTACTATAATTTCCTTTCCTAACTCAAGTATTTGTTTTTTTAATCGAAATACAGATATGAAAGTTATATTACTAATTTTATCATACGCTTTAATTGATTTTAACATTGATTTATTAATATCTAAACTATTATCTAAGTATCTTAAATCTAAATACGTATTCATAGTCCAACTACTTTTACATAATTTAGCTTTATCTACAATCTCATATTGTAATCCTGGGCTGTCATTGGTTGACTTCAGTTTGTAAAATTCGTCATCTGCATTTTGAAATGAAGTTTCCCAAGTAGAATGTGGACAGATGAGAAGTATCTGCAGCAGTATGGTATAATTATAGCATATCTGACACGGTACGCAACGGCTGCCAGTACAAAGTACAGGCACCGCAGCGACGTTCGTGAAGTTGGCCCACCTAAGTGTTGCAATTTTTTCAAAACCTATGCTATTATTTTGCAAGTGATTTGCAAGTATTTGCAAGTCTATTTTTTGAATTTGCAAGTCCAAACATTCACCGTGAATCCAAAAAACTAAAAGTTGGGCCAACTTCACGTAGCCCACCTACTTTGACCCAGAACTTCGAAATTGATATCAAACGAAAGCTAACGATTAGCAAGTATTTGCAAGCCCGTTTTTAGAATTTGCAAGTCACTCGGTTGACGGCTATATATTTTTAAAATTGTGAAATTGGCCCACCCATTTTGACCTAGAACTTTGAAATCAATATCAAACAAAAGCTAATGATTAGCAGGAATTTGCAAGTCCGTTTTTAGAATTTGCAAGTTACTCGGACGTCCAGTAAGAGCTTTCGAAGTTTTGAAGTTAGCCCACCCAAGTCATCTCAGAATTTCCAAACAGGTATCAAATGAAAGCTAACAATTAGCAAGAATTTGCAAGTCGGTTTTTAGAATTTGCAAGTTACTCGGACGTCCAGTAAGAACTTTCAAAGTTTTGAAGTTAACCCACCCAAGTCATCTCAGAACTTCCAAACAGGTATCAAATGAAAGCTAACGATTAGCAAGAATTTGCAAGCCCGTTTTCAGAATTTGCAAGTCACTCGGGCGTCCAGTAAGAACTTTCAAAGTTTTGAAGTTAACCCACCCAAGTCATCTCAGAACTTCCAAACAGGTATCAAATGAAAGCTAACGATTAGCAAGAATTTGCAAGCCCGTTTTCAGAATTTGCAAGTCACTCGGGCGTCCAGTAAGAACTTTCAAAGTTTTGAAGTTAACCCACCCAAGTCATCTCAGAACTTCCAAACAGGTATCAAATGAAAGCTAACGATTAGCAAGAATTTGCAAGCCCGTTTTCAGAATTTGCAAGTCACTCGGGTGACGGCTATACATTTTTAAAATTGTGAAATTGGCCCACCCATTTTGACCTAGAACTTTGAAATCGATATCAAACAAAAGCTAATGATTAGCAAGAATTTGCAAGTCCGTTTTTAGAATTTGCAAGTTACTCGGGCGTCTAGTAAGAGCTTTCAAAGTTTTGAAGTTAGCCCACCCAAGTGGTCACAGAACTTTCAAAGAAGTATCAAACGAGAGCTCACGATTAGCAAGTATTTGCAAATTCCTTCATAACATTTGCAAGTCATTTAGGTGATCGTTATGAAGTGGCTGTTAAATTTTTGAAGTAGTGCAAGTAGGCGTGATGTTTTGGCCTGAAATTTCGAAGTGGGATTAAACGAAAGCTAATGATTATAGCAAATATTTGCATGTCACTATGGCAGCAACCACTAGCTTTCATTAAAAAGTCTGAATTGAAGAAAAATACTAATTTGAAAATAAATAGCAAAGTTGAAAAAATAAATCTAAATCAGCAGCTTTTGAAAAGTCTGTGTATATAACATCAACCTGAGATCCAGATGGTAAGGCATCTAAATGACTATTTTTTTTAGATATAATTGATTCAAACATTTTATGTATACCTAATAAAAAGCAAACAGATGTCAGATGGAGCGATAATTTTGTAGGTAGGTATACTAGTCACATCTTGGTTACTAATGTATTATTATTCTTAAGTTTGTAATAATTATATAACACTATCAAATAAATAATTAATACAATATACAAATAAACATATTATAAATATAAAATATATATTTTGTCGTCGATGGACGTTGGGTTGTATTAGTGCATAGGCATTATAAGCACTGTGTCTAGGACCTACGAAAAATTGTGACTATGATTTTTAGATTTGATTTTTATGCTCTTAATGCCTATTTTTCTTTTTAAAAGCTTAACACAGAGAAAACACACTTTTTCTCCCACTTAGAAGGTTTTTTAATGATTTAAATATTTGACAATAACCCTGCAGGG
Source organism: Aphis glycines (assembly GCA_009761285.1). Classification (NCBI taxonomy): domain Eukaryota; kingdom Metazoa; phylum Arthropoda; class Insecta; order Hemiptera; family Aphididae; genus Aphis; species Aphis glycines. The sequence continues at coordinate 25,841 of VYZN01000824.1, forward strand.
GCTAAGGGCCTAGGGCATACAATTATGTTATATCGGGCCTGGATGGACCAACTTATATATCATAAACCGTATTTACTAAACTAATATTGGCTTAGTGCTTTCCACAACGTTTATGAATCATTCTGATTTTTAGCTAACTAAGAACAATTATAGAGTAATCAAGTATTTAGTTTAGCACATAGTTGTAAATAGGTATGTAATACATTTTTAATATGCCATTTCATGGTTGGAATATGGCTCTTGTATCATATTATGATGCCTTTAAATCTTAAAATTGAAAAAATGCATAGAATATGCAAAAATACTTGAACTTTTTTACTAGATAGTTAATTAATGAAATGTACCAACCTATATTATATTATTTCTATATGTTATAACTTACAGTGTTATACAGTTCAGCCTACAGTGTAGTTTATGCAATTTGGTCGTAATATAACTTAGATAGGTATATACAGTATATTAATGTGTGTTATATGTATAATATATTTAATATTTATTACTATGTATTATTTTTTAGTACTTACATTCTTTCTAATTATTATTTCTTATTTTATAATAATAAAATAATACTTTCGAACAAATAATTTATACATTATATTACACAAAGTATATATATATAATATATTTTGTTGACGATGGACGAATTTCTTATCGAAGTTATTTTTATACATGTCTCAATATAAAACAATACAATAAATTCAGGAAAATATATTTATAGTTATGGTTTATTTTTGGGTATTATTTTTTTATTGGCCCTTTGTGGTTAAACGGATAATCGACGCGGACGTTATGTGAAACTCATTATGATACTAATATCATTATCGATTTGTCGATGCTCATAGTTCATGTGCTTATGTGCTATTGTCGTATAAATTATATTTATTAATTAATTAATAAATATTATTATTATTTATTGTATAAATTATATTATATTTTCACTAAATTGAAGATGGAGTCCGTAAAAAAACAGGTAATTATAGTTTTATTGATTTATTTTCTTGTTAATATTTTAAATACCTATATCTATACTATATAATTTATACCAATACATTTTATTATTTTAATGTGACATAATTTTTTTCTTAAATATTCTTTGGGTATGTAAGTTCTGGTTAAAATGCAATTCTTATGACTATTATTTATCTAACTTACAGTTTAATTAATAATATTTATATTTTACAATGAGCTTAATCTATACCTAAAATAAAAATTAGTAATTTATCTAAGTAAATTATTGACCAATTTTCAAAATTTACAAATAATAAGGTTCCAAGTGTTAAAATATGACCAACAATAATTTAATGAAACAATTATATTATAGAATTTAAGCCTAGATAAAATATCTCTATTTTAATAATGCTTTACTAATGGTAATCTTACTTATAATAATGTGATAAATTTAAAATTGTTTTAAACAATCAAGTACATTTGTATTTTAAAACAAAATATAACGACACATATTCTATGAAATTAAATTATATTTAAAAAACATATTTATAATTTGAATGTAAAGTAATTTTGATAGAATTAAATACTTGAAAACAGATATCAAATATATGGAACCAGACAATAATACAAATATATTTTGTACAGAAATAGTTGCATATTAAAAAATAAAGAAAAAAATGTTTAATGATATCTTGTACAAGACATAGGTATATTATGTACATAATGTATAGTATATACCCAAATTTCAAAAATAATATTATAAATTATTTTCCAAAGTGTATGTATAACATAGATAGTAATAGATCAAAACAAAATAATGAAACCATACATTAAATTAAATTAATTTTTTATTAAAAATAAAATTAATTATAACACATTTTTTCCTCTGGTGGTCTGGTCATTAGATGCGTTATGTATCTATGAAGACATTTAATTTTAAGAATTTGTATAATAAGTTCAGTAAATTAAAAATACATGTATTTGTTATTGAACAAAAATAGTGAAAAGTTTTAACGTTTTTTAACCTATTATTAAGTATCTAAGGTATCTATAAGTATCAATGGTACTGAATTAGGTACTTAAGGGAGCTGCAGTATAAATGTATTATGATTTATGAGTATATAAATTCATTAAAATATGTATATTTAAATAAATATCATAATAATAATATATCAAATCTATGTCAGAACCTTTATATTTGTATGGATTGGTAAGTTTTCTAATCATCTTCAATGAAAAAATAAGTATTATTAAATACATTACACATTATTGATTGAACAAAGTTAACATGTAACATTTAACTATTTATGTATATCTATTATATATATTTTTTTTTAAATAAGTACCTAATTTATTATTAATTGTTTTATTTTTTATTATATAGGTAATAGTAGTTTTGAAGTTTAGTTCAATGTACCTAACATATTAGGATATTTTAAATTCAATTATTTAGAAACATGAATTACTAAGTATCTCTGTGTAATTCAACACTAGGGGTTTACTAAGAGATTAACAACATATTAATTTAATTGTTATGGAAATAAGTCATTGAGGATACAAGTATTGTACTACTTTTTCTTCAAACAAGACCTATGTTTTTCTTAATATTTAAATAATAAAGTTTGATTAGTGTTGTTAACGTTCCATTTATATAGGAATCCATTCAGTTTCTTTTTCATTGAATATTTAAAGGAAATCGTTCTTTCTTACCCATCGTTCTTCTTCTTTTGAATTACCTATTCTTAAAATAGTAAATATATAATATTATACTATATACATTTACTAATCAGAACAAAGTCATATGTGAATAAAAATTTGGTACCTAGGTAGTCTACTAGTCTCTTCTATTAGATTAAAAACATGTAAACTACACTTTTTTGCCAAAATGTTATTGAGGAAAACAAAATAATTATAATATTTAAGTTCCTATTCATAAAAATAAAGAATTAATTCATGTTTCTATTCCTTTAAAAAATATGGAATTAATTTTTTTATTCGTTCCTCTAATAGGTAATCAATCCCAAGAATCGTTCTTTAATAACACTGAGTTTGATAAACAAAAAAGAATAAATAAAATGAAATATATAATTATATTAATAAGTAAAATTAATGTGGGTAGTTGTAGCTTAAAAAAAAACCAAGATAAATATCAGCACATTATTTGTACTTGGTAAGAATGTTAGGTATTCGTTTATTCATGTAAAATATAATGTAGAATGTATTTAGTTTTTTTACTACTTACCAAACTATATTAATAATTAGCTTAATCACTAAACATAAATTACAATACATTTTAAAACCATATAAATAAAAACTATAATCATAAATAAAGATGATTTGAAAAAATATCAGATATACTAGGTCATAGGCATAAAACATCCACAATGAATAGCGTTTAACATAATTTTTAAAAGAATCCAAAATTTAAAATGTTTTACTAGGTATTTAGAAATAATTTATTTAATTTAAAAATAATAATTTATTTTGGTAGTATAAGAATAAAAAAGTTTTTGTTATAGGTGTAGATAGTTGTCTTTGTTAACTTATTTCTTTTTTTTAGTCACATGTTGGAAGACGCCCTTCTATTGATCCAAAACTAGTGTTGTCAACATTGGAATTATATGCAAATGAGTTGTTTGATACTGATGGAAACTTAATTCCATATTCAAGTAAATTATGGGTAAACATTAGTGAGGAACTAAATTCAAAAATTTCTGCTAAATCATTATATATTAGTGTATATCAAGACCGTCATTCATGGCAAACATTATTAAGAGGTAAGATACAAACATTGACTAAAAACAGTGAAATATGTATTGAAGATGATGATGAAGATGACAGAGATGATACTGATTCTATAACTGATGATGAATCAGATGGGTTGATTGGTGAAGATAAAAAGCTTTTTAAATTTGATATACCATACCGAGATTACATTAAGATGAGTCCCATAAATGTTAAGTATGGTAAGAAAAATAACAAAAAAAATTATACTGTTTTGAAACAAGGTGTGTGGACCAATATAATAAATGATTGGTTTATTAAACATTGTTGTATTCCATGTAACATTATATATAAACGTTGCCGTGTACAAAACGATAATAAAGATGGATTACAGTATTACTTAACATTCTCTGGTAAATGTAAGGATTGTCAAGCTTCAGTTTTTGGATGGGTTGATGAAAAACCAAAAGAAGCTATGGCATTAGTTGTGAATGTAATAATTCAAGGAATGAAGATAAATGAAAATCATAAGTCTAAAAGACCATTAAATGGTTCTAAACGTCGTGAAGTAGGACAAGAACTTTTTCATGAAACTGCAAGTAATTGGAGACGAAATGCTGTAGAACCACTTAACTATGGAGATAAAATTCCAGCAAACATTTACAAAAAAACTATTCTTCGAAAATGTAAACAAGAAGAGAGTGATAAAGCATTGGGAATCACAATTAAATGTCCAATAATGTCCCTCATCCAGTTTAAGCATACCAAATATGCTGGTTCGATTCATTTAATTGCAGCAGACCCTTTCATTGTTCATTACTGGACACCATGTCAATTAGTTTTTTATAAAAGTATGAGGAAATCTTATGTCCGATTAACTATTGATGCAACTGGAAGTATTGTAAAAAAAATAAAGAGGACTACACAAAACATTCTGTCCAGCCATATATTTTTATATGAAGGTGTTTTATCCAGTGATGAATTTCAAATATCAATATTGCAAATGATTAGTGAAAAACAAAATACATTTGCAATCTATTCATGGCTGCAATCATGGTTAAATGATGGGGTATTGGCTCCACAAGAAACAGTCACTGACTTCTCAATGGCACTTTTAGGTGCAATAGCACGTGCATTTTGTGAAGGCATGACTGTTAATTTCTACGTAAAGACATATTTGGAAATTTTAATGCATGGAAAATCGTCTGCAAGTAATCAATTGCAATGTTATATGAGAATTGACATAGCTCATTTAATCAAACTAGTTTGTCGGTGGAAATGTTGGCAGGGGATAAAATCACAACACCTTAAACAATTCTTTGTCAGGTAAATAATCGTAACTAATTAATTATATTTATATATTATTTGTATTAACTATAATATTATTATGAATCAAAAAAATCAAACATATAAGTTTGTACCTAATTTTAATAATAATTGTTAAATGTTGCTATTAAAGTAATTATCTACTTTTTATAAAATGTATTAAATACCTAATATAATAATTATATTTAACACTTTTACTTTCATTATGTCTTCAATGATAAGATCCATTTTTCCATATTTAGTATATTTTTTATTTTATAGTATTTTTATCAATTTTAATTTTATGAGAAAAAGAATTGCATTTCTTACAAAAATAAATATATGAATACCTACATAAACAATTTAAATTACAACAAATACTTTGGAATTAAAAAATACTGAAAATCCTTTTAATAGTTTATTATTATTTATAAATTATAATATACTACTACTAAACCAAATTAATTTGTATTTATACAATTTTAAATGAACAATGAGCATACATATTTTTCTGTTTATCAAAAAATAATATTTTCTATAATTTTAAATTTTAAATTTGTAGCGCATTTAAAAATAATTTTTAAGGTATCATAGTACATTAAATTTACAGTTCTACTATTTATGATAGTATTATTTTAAAATAACTTACTTATCATCATGTGTGAATTACCTATAACGAAAAGCTAATTATGTTTAGTTAATTAAATTAGGTACCATGTAATTGTTTTAGATGCACCGTTTTACTCATTAAGGCAGAAGATTTATTTGATTTTCAATATACATTAATTGATATTTTAACTGTGGCCTCTAGTCAATATGATGGACAACTAGTGAATTCACAAATAAACAGCTCATCTGAAGATGCAAGAATTCGTTTACTTGAAAGAATAAAAGGTGATAAATTTAATAAGTACCTATTAAGCAGATATTTTGCCAACATACCTAATGATTAAAAGTTAAGATTTTGATTTAATGTACATAATTTTTATTAGTGATGGAATTTTATAGCACTCAAAAAGAAAACACAAATATGCATTTAATATAACTTCTTAAGTGTATGAAACCCTAATTAAAAACATTTTATTTTATTTAGCTAATACAATATATCATATATTTGAAGAATAAAATGAACAACTAACATAATATGCAATGAATATTAAAACTAAATTTTAAATTTGGTTTCTTTGTACCACCAATCAAATTTTTAGCTAACTATTCTACATTTTTAAACATTGTAAAAAAATATAGTATATGTATTTAGTAATGTACCAAAAATAATATTTATACATTTATTTATTAGTTATTATCACATAATATATTGTTTTAAATAAAACAACAGATAACTTTCATCTAAAAATTAATTTTCCATTAAAAAAAAAAGTATAATTTTAATTTTTAGTAAATATACTTTATAACTTTTTAAAACTAATTCATTTATTTTATTATTAGGTGCAGATTATCCAGTAAACTATGAAGAGCATTTACAAGACTTAAATTCAGTTGATGAATTAAAAGATAATGAGATGATGGACGACTCAAGTTATTCAAATGTTAATGATTTTCTACAACATGTAGTAGAAAAAAGTAAATCTAATTTGTTAGTACCTGGAGATCGTCTAAACGCTTACTATATACCTGATTTTTGCACAAATATTTTGAGAATATGTAAGCTTTTTCCATTATGGTCTAATGTAATGAGACAGTTTTTCAATTCACCATACAGTACAGCCACATCAGCTTCCGTTGAGAGCAATTTTTCTGAACTTAAAAATAATATTTTAAAACATAGTTCAAAACCCTTGCAAGCAGACAGATTTGTGATAACACATTTGATGAGCCTAGAAAGTTCTATAAAATTAGCAAAACATAATCAACTATCTAGTGATACTAGTATGAAAATAACATCTAGCCCTCAAGAGATCAAGCAAAATTTAATTATTGATCATGAAATTGAAGGTCCAATACATTTTGATACTGATATATCAAGCATTGATCAAACGTTACTAGAAACAGAAAATCCTGAAAAATTAAAAACAAAAATAACATGTCAAAAAGAATTTGTAGATGAGTTAAATAGTTCACCTATTCATAGCTCATCTATTGGGGACAACTCTTCATCAGTATCAAGTGACAGTTGTGATGATTTGTTGAAAGAAGAAACGTGGAAAGGCCTTAAAAATATCCCTACAGGACCACTCCAAGGAAATAAAAATAAAAGACATTTTAAATATACTAATCCATGCCCCGACATTGATAGAATTTTAAATAACTCAAGAATGCGCTCACATAAAAAAACATTATTATTGAATGGAAATATTTCAAATCAATGCAAAATAAAAGGGAATGTTTATGTTGTAACAAACACATGTCCTTTTGATGCAATTGTTGTAGGTTTAAGTGTCGCATATAACGATTATCCTACATACAGAGATTTTATTACAAATCAAAATAATGAATTATTATTATTTTCTAAAAACTTAGCTTCTAATGGTGGTATAAAAACATTATATAATGCTCGAGTTGAGTTATTAAAAAAACATTTTGTAGAATCGTTATTGTGCCCAAAGGTGCACACAATAAACTGTGAATGTAATGTCACAAAAATTGTCGAATGCTATTTACAAGATGTACCTAGTGCAGTTGAACATATAAGATGTGAAAACTGTGAAGAGAGTACAAAATCTTCACCAACAATTATCCTATCATCAAATAATAAAACAAATAAACTTGAAGAAATGATACAAAATTATTTGAAAGTCAAACAATCTGTGTGTTTTGAGTGTCAAGGAATAAAATTTTCAACCAGAGTACTGAATCAACATCTTTTTATTGAGACAGAATATATAACTGCTATGATTCTACCATTAAAAGATTTTCCAAAAATTGTGAATGAAAAGTAAATATTTTTATATTGTACCTTATTTTACTTAAAAATCTTTTTAAATATTTATAATTTTTATTTCACAGGTATTATTTGGTAGCTATTGTTAATTTTATTGCAGGACATTACACAACATATATACGGCGGTTTTCAAAAAATGTTTGGGAGATTCACAATAATCTCTGCCAAAAAATAAAAATTGCAACATCAGAAAATGAGATTCTACATCCTCATATGTTAATGTATATATTATTAGAATAAGAAATATTAATATTTTTAATTTTATGTATTTATTTGTCTCAAGTATAAACTAGGTACCAAATTAATGATTTTATATAATAATATATTATTTTTATTAATTTTTATTTTAACTATATTGTACATAAAGGAGATATGTATAGTATACATTTTATTATTATTTTATTATTATTTGAATGCTATTGACATTTTTAATCTTATAATTTCTTAATATTTTATTTTATAACTTCAAAGTATGCATTTATTTATTTTATATTTTTATTTTGTTTTAAAGTTTGTTAATTTGTTATTAATATATCTAAACAAAATGTATGTACTAATACATATTTTATGATACTCATAAATTATTATGGAACAAAAAAACTTTGCTAGCATCAACCTTTAATTTGTTATTACATATTTATAATTTTCAAGCAAAAAATTATAACCTTACTATAACAAAGTAATAAATAGTGTATTACACAAGTGTAAACTTGTTGAAATTAACATCATGTTTCAATGATTATTTATACTTTATAGTATAAGAATGAACATTGAGCAGCACACTTTTTAAACAAACCAGGAATTTGTTTTAATTGCTTTTAAATTATGATGTAGATCATTTTTTATTTGTTGTGGCAATTATAAATTTATGTCTGTTAATTAGATCAAAATTATTGATACCTAACTAATATATATGAAATCAGTAATAAATAAGAATTAATAAAAATTAGAAAGAATGTAAGTACTAAAAAATAATACATAGTAATAAATATTAAATATATTATACATATAACACACATTAATATACTGTATATACCTATCTAAGTTATATTACGACCAAATTGCATAAACTACACTGTAGGCTGAACTGTATAACACTGTAAGTTATAACATATAGAAATAATATAATATAGGTTGGTACATTTCATTAATTAACTATCTAGTAAAAAAGTTCAAGTATTTTTGCATATTCTATGCATTTTTTCAATTTTAAGATTTAAAGGCATCATAATATGATACAAGAGCCATATTCCAACCATGAAATGGCATATTAAAAATGTATTACATACCTATTTACAACTATGTGCTAAACTAAATACTTGATTACTCTATAATTGTTCTTAGTTAGCTAAAAATCAGAATGATTCATAAACGTTGTGGAAAGCACTAAGCCAATATTAGTTTAGTAAATACGGTTTATGATATATAAGTTGGTCCATCCAGGCCCGATATAACATAATTGTATGCCCTAGGCCCTTAGCCCCTGCAGGGTTATTGTCAAATATTTAAATCATTAAAAAACCTTCTAAGTGGGAGAAAAAGTGTGTTTTCTCTGTGTTAAGCTTTTAAAAAGAAAAATAGGCATTAAGAGCATAAAAATCAAATCTAAAAATCATAGTCACAATTTTTCGTAGGTCCTAGACACAGTGCTTATAATGCCTATGCACTAATACAACCCAACGTCCATCGACGACAAAATATATATTTTATATTTATAATATGTTTATTTGTATATTGTATTAATTATTTATTTGATAGTGTTATATAATTATTACAAACTTAAGAATAATAATACATTAGTAACCAAGATGTGACTAGTATACCTACCTACAAAATTATCGCTCCATCTGACATCTGTTTGCTTTTTATTAGGTATACATAAAATGTTTGAATCAATTATATCTAAAAAAAATAGTCATTTAGATGCCTTACCATCTGGATCTCAGGTTGATGTTATATACACAGACTTTTCAAAAGCTGCTGATTTAGATTTATTTTTTCAACTTTGCTATTTATTTTCAAATTAGTATTTTTCTTCAATTCAGACTTTTTAATGAAAGCTAGTGGTTGCTGCCATAGTGACATGCAAATATTTGCTATAATCATTAGCTTTCGTTTAATCCCACTTCGAAATTTCAGGCCAAAACATCACGCCTACTTGCACTACTTCAAAAATTTAACAGCCACTTCATAACGATCACCTAAATGACTTGCAAATGTTATGAAGGAATTTGCAAATACTTGCTAATCGTGAGCTCTCGTTTGATACTTCTTTGAAAGTTCTGTGACCACTTGGGTGGGCTAACTTCAAAACTTTGAAAGCTCTTACTAGACGCCCGAGTAACTTGCAAATTCTAAAAACGGACTTGCAAATTCTTGCTAATCATTAGCTTTTGTTTGATATCGATTTCAAAGTTCTAGGTCAAAATGGGTGGGCCAATTTCACAATTTTAAAAATGTATAGCCGTCACCCGAGTGACTTGCAAATTCTGAAAACGGGCTTGCAAATTCTTGCTAATCGTTAGCTTTCATTTGATACCTGTTTGGAAGTTCTGAGATGACTTGGGTGGGTTAACTTCAAAACTTTGAAAGTTCTTACTGGACGCCCGAGTGACTTGCAAATTCTGAAAACGGGCTTGCAAATTCTTGCTAATCGTTAGCTTTCATTTGATACCTGTTTGGAAGTTCTGAGATGACTTGGGTGGGTTAACTTCAAAACTTTGAAAGTTCTTACTGGACGCCCGAGTGACTTGCAAATTCTAAAAACGGACTTGCAAATTCTTGCTAATCATTAGCTTTTGTTTGATATTGATTTCAAAGTTCTAGGTCAAAATGGGTGGGCCAATTTCACAATTTTAAAAATATATAGCCGTCAACCGAGTGACTTGCAAATTCTAAAAACGGGCTTGCAAATACTTGCTAATCGTTAGCTTTCGTTTGATATCAATTTCGAAGTTCTGGGTCAAAGTAGGTGGGCTACGTGAAGTTGGCCCAACTTTTAGTTTTTTGGATTCACGGTGAATGTTTGGACTTGCAAATTCAAAAAATAGACTTGCAAATACTTGCAAATCACTTGCAAAATAATAGCATAGGTTTTGAAAAAATTGCAACACTTAGGTGGGCCAACTTCACGAACGTCGCTGCGGTGCCTGTACTTTGTACTGGCAGCCGTTGCGTACCGTGTCAGATATGCTATAATTATACCATACTGCTGCAGATACTTCTCATCTGTCCACATTCTACTTGGGAAACTTCATTTCAAAATGCAGATGACGAATTTTACAAACTGAAGTCAACCAATGACAGCCCAGGATTACAATATGAGATTGTAGATAAAGCTAAATTATGTAAAAGTAGTTGGACTATGAATACGTATTTAGATTTAAGATACTTAGATAATAGTTTAGATATTAATAAATCAATGTTAAAATCAATTAAAGCGTATGATAAAATTAGTAATATAACTTTCATATCTGTATTTCGATTAAAAAAACAAATACTTGAGTTAGGAAAGGAAATTATAGTACTTAGGCAATTAGCTGAACACGATAAAAGAGTTAAAAGGTCTTTCGAATCCGGAAGTTCGGCACTACATTGGATGTTTGGTAATGCCGATGCCGACGACGTTCGAAGATATGATAGCACCATAAATAATATGGAGAAAGATCAAAATAAAATGTTAAGAATTATTCACGATCAAGTATCGATTTTGAGAAGTACAATTAGTAACTTAAATGACACAAGTACATCATTCTATGAAAATAAAATTTTATTTGATTTCAATATGAAAAAGGTAGAAACAAATTTAAATAAGTTTAGTAATGAACTATCTGACGCAAAAAAAGAAATGTTTGATATTGAATTAGTATATTTGATTGAAAATAATATGTTTGAGTTAGAAATGTTTATAACTAGAATACAGAGAATGATATCAAATGCACACATTAATAAAGTAGATGCTTTTGTAATGACGCCTAATCAAATTTTATCGGAAATAAAAAGTATTGAAAATATTCTTCCCGATGATTTAAAAATGCCAGTAAAATTCGATTTAGAAAATATTCATCAAATATTCAAAATAATGAGTGTCGAACTACATTTTATAAATGATAAATTAATATTTTCAATGAAAATTCCACTATGTATTATCGATAATTTCAACTTATATCATATTTTACCTATTTACGTCCCAATTAATGAATACGGTCAATTTCTACTCATGACTGAAAGCCGGATGTATTTATTAGCGGACGAAATGGTTACAAACTATTTTCAATGGCCTAATATCAAAAACTGTATAGTAGTTGCTAATATATTTGTATGCACTTTTAATGAAATGATACACAACGGTGAGACGGATCCCATCTGTGTAACAGAACTACTAAAGAACTCAGTAAGTAGACCATCACTATGTGAAACTTTTATTACAGAATTCAAAAAATAAATGTGGTATCCATCATTTTTTTTAAATAATTGGTACTTTGTGTGTGAAAAACCAACGACCATCACAATAATTTGTAACAAGCAAACTAAAAACTTTAAAATTAAAATTCAAAATTCTGGTAAGTTATACTTAAAATCTGGTTGTTTTGCTTTTACTGCGAAAGGCGTTCTTAGAACAGAACAATCTTTAGAAACATCACTTCCAGTCACTATACCAATTAAATTATCCCTTTTAAATGATTATTGTTGTAATATCTCTGTACACCAATCATAGTTATCATACCCAAAACCAATTCACCTAAATGAAATAAAGAATCTCAAATTTAATAAAGATGCTTTCAACCGAATAAACTTACAACTAGACCAACAAGACAAATTAATTATCTCTGTTATTATGGATAAAACATATGACTTCGTTTATGCAAATAAATACTTAATATTAATTGTATTTATATTAATAATATATTGTATTTTTAAGTATTTTAAAAATGTAAAAAGAAAATCATCCGTGGAAAATGATATAGAACTCGGTTATCGTCCCTGTGCTTCACAAGTATAATGTATTACTGTATTAGTTTTATTATTTATTACCAATTTTATTAAAATTTGATAGGTTTTTTTTTGTTACTATTCATTTAACTTTCTGATAATTTTATACATTATTAAGTAAAATAAATAAGTTGTATAATAATTCATAAGTAATAAATATGTTTAAAAATTAATTTTTAATTTTTGTGACGATATAATATAATCTTTTAAGAATCATTTACATTATCAGTAAGACATTATTAAATAATAATGAGTTGTATTATAAATAATGTAAATATGTTTATATTTGTTATTGTTATATTAAGTGTAATTGTACTATATTATAGTAATTAAAATATAATCAAATTTTGATTGTTTAATTTTTAATGCGTAATACCTAGTACATGATATTTGTATAATATTGTTTTATTAATGTTTTGTGTCAATTAAAGTCGATTTTCAATCATTGTATAATGTTCCTATATCATGCAAAAAATTAAACTTTATATTATAATATAATTATTGTTTTTCACCTAAAATAACAGTTTTTAAGTACACTCAAACATGCATCATCCTTCTTTATTCAAAAGAGTTAAAAAAAAAAAATTGTCAAAAGCGGATAATTTTCACCCAAATCTTATTCTCTATGCGATAGAAATCAAACAGAAATGGTCGGGAATAAAATAATATTATTTTTCATACCGCCGAGTTCGAGTGGATTATCATATTATTATTTACAGCGGAGTGCTTCTTGACAATAACCGGTTAGGAATATGGATACGGTTGTTATTGCGGGTCGGGGGTATCAAATGTTATCGAACACTGCCGTAATATAATTTAGGCAGCACCAGTCGCTCGGCAGTCGGCTGTAATTTTCCGCGTTTTTCTTATAAAACATACTTTGCGCATTCCAAAAATATGGGTTACTCAGTGGTTTTATTGTAAAAACACCTGTAAATAAAATTGTAGAGGAGACAAAAATCTGGTTCTGTAAGAAGTCCGATTCTTGATATCTGTAAAACTTTGTAAGATATTTCATGTTTCATAATGCCATTTTGTACCTTTTTTCGACAGTTATTTTTAGGACTTAAAAATTAAAAAATTAAAATTTGGGCTCTTTATGGAATCAGATTTGTATCTCCTCTACAATTTTGTTCATAGGTGTTTTTACAATAAAACCACTCAGTAACCCATATTCTTGGAACGCGCAAACGTGTTTTTAAAAGAAATTTTTCGTGTAAATATTTTGATGTGGCGTCCTCTTAATCATAATATCCAAGTAAAATTAAATAAATGTAAGATTGATAAGAACAATTGTGTGGCACAGACATATGATGGAGCCAATGTAATGAGGGGTTCAATTAATGGAGTTCAAGCGTGATTTAAAAATAAAGTCCCTCATGCTTTTTATATTCATTGCCATAAGCATCGTCTGAATTTAGTTCTTGTAGATGTAGTTAAAAATGTAGATGAAGTTAATTTTTTTTTTAATTTTTTACAAGATTTATATAATTTTATATCTGGATCTTCAATTCATTCTAAGTTTATTGAGCTTTAAAAACAAATTTTTAAAATTCCAAAACCAATTGAACTTAAAAGATTATGCGTTACTCGTTGGTCACCTCAAATTCATACATATCGAGTTATTAAAGCTACTTGGAAGTTATATTGTTATTGTTATACAGCATTTCAAATGAAAAAAGTATACGTTCCTCAGAAGCTACTGGTTTACTAAAGAACACAGATTTTAAATTTATATATTTGTTACTTTTTTTTAATGATTTACTTTCACAAATTAACTTATTGACCAAATATTTACAAGATAAAAATGATGATATAGCCAAAGCAATTATATTAATGAATTCTCTTAAAGAACATTTTTGTGAAATAAGAAATGATCTAAGTTATCATTTAAAATTATATAGTGAAACCAAATTAATGGCAAATAAATTATAAAAAACACCCTTCTGCACACAATAGAGAAAAAAAATAGAGTTAAAAAATTACCTAAACATTTGCAAAAATATATAGTTGAAGGTAATTCATTGGAAAGTTCAGTATTAAATTCAGAAACTGATTTTCGAAATAACCTTTATTTAATTATTATAGATAAAATCAATGCTGAACTAAATAAAAGATTTTCTAATAATGAAGACTTATTGATGGGAATTAGTGTATTGAACCCAAGTAATAGTAATTTTTTGGATAAAAAACTTATTCATCCATTTGTTTTATCTTATATGTGTGATATAGATACTTTAGATTCTGAATTAAACATTATAAGAAAATCACTAAAACAATTTGAATCAAAATACCATTCTATAAAAACTATTTTTCAATTTCATAAATTTTTATTGGATTATCAATTAGCATTTTTTGAATTATACAAGTTATGTACTATTGCAATCACAATACCTGTATCTTCTGCAGCATGTGAAAGAAATTTTTCATATATGAAAAGGATAAAGTCATATTTGAGAAATTCTATGCTTCATAATAATCTGTCAAACTTAAGCATTATTGCTATAGAAAAGTCTGAGGCAAAATTA
Source organism: Aphis glycines (assembly GCA_009761285.1). Taxonomy (NCBI): domain Eukaryota; kingdom Metazoa; phylum Arthropoda; class Insecta; order Hemiptera; family Aphididae; genus Aphis; species Aphis glycines. Next base: position 41,240 of record VYZN01000824.1, read on the forward strand.
TTAAATATTGATGATATAATTAATAATTTTGCCGAATGCCATAATAACAGAAGGATTATATTAAAATAAAACTTTTAGTTTTTTGGATTCACGGTGAATGTTTGGACTTGTAAATTCAAAAAATAGACTTGCAAATACTTGCAAATCACTTGCAAAATAATGGCATAGGTTTTGAAAAAATTGCAACACTTAGGTGGGCCAACTTCACGAACGTACCGCAGCGACCGGTCTACGACCTTATCAACCGCCACCATGGGTGACGACAACGCGACATCGTCGACTCTCCCTCCACGCTGCAAAGGCTAGGCGTGACGGGAAGACAAGTCGGGCCGGACGAGTGCCGGCCGTCGGCGATCGGTCTCTCTTGCGTTAACCGTCAACCGGACAACCCACGTTCCGCAAGCCGACGTATTTGTATTTTTTTTTTGTTGTTCCCTACGAACAATTTTTGAGAGCGCACCGACTGTTTAGTTGCCGTTAATAACTTTTTTTTATTCATTTTATTTTTGTGGTAATCACGCACGTGCGTCGTCCAAAATAAACCTGCCGCTAGGCAGATATTCAGAGCCCGACGTTTGGTTTTTATTTATTTAATTCTCGACTCCTACGTCGTTTATCGCGACCGACCTGGAACAGTACTGCCGTCAATCAGGTAGTGTCGTATCCTTGTCCAAAAATCCATTTTTGTTTATTTTTTTTTTTTTGTTTTGACTTATGTTACAACGCAGCTTATCTAATTGAATATTTAAAATGTATAATTAATAAAATCAAAAGTTATAGTTATATACATATACATCACGATTACATAAGATTCACAGTGCAGAACCTGCTTCAGTCTTCTAAAAGATACTTTTTAAATGTATTCAAATACAGATACAGATACTTATTTTGAAAAGTATTTAAAACACGTATTTGAATACTCAGTAAAAAATTATTTAAGGACGAATTTAAAAACTTTAAAAAAGTATTTGTGGATACTTTCAAATACCTACTTTCATTTTTTTCTAAATATATTTTTCTACCTTATAAATCAACAGCACCGATTTAAATATTTTACGTTCATTTTATAAACCGTATTGCACTGTATCCTTTGGTGTAACTATAAAAATATACACATTTTATTTTTTTGTCGAAGTACCTATTAGAATTTACGATTGAATATATTCAGAGTAAAAAAAATAAAAAACCACAAAAAATTTTTTTACCCGCGATTAAAATTTAAACTAAAATAGAAAAAATATTATATAAACTTAGATGAATAAGTGTTTGAAAATAATTATTTGAGTAAGCACTTAAATAATGTTTGAATACTTTTACATGAAGTACTTTACAAGACTGACTAGCTCCATAACCATAAAAACAGAATATGTAAATAAATATTTCTTACCTTTCTTAAAATATCAGTTTTCTTAGCTTCTGTATTGATTCTTGAATTAAACTATAAATTTTAATAATATACGACAATGTCAAATAGCTGACTGAACCACTTGTAATCTTGTGACAAAATACCTATATTCAATTGATGAAATGACTTAAATGCTGGAATTTATTGTCTAGTAGATAACATTATTGTTACTTTAATTTTATTAATTAATGGAGGTATTTTTTAATAATATTATTTATTTATTTAATATTATTATTATACAATTAATTTAGTATTATTATAAGCAATTATAATTATAACAACTAATTATATTATGTACAATTTGAATGATGTATAATGATTTATAAATATGCATGGTGCATGGTCTATAATTGGTCTATAATTGTCTAAAACAATGTAAAGGAGAATTAAAATCTTAGCCATGATATATTGATATGTTGTGTATTATAATCGAAGATTAAGTTTGAAATTCGTCAATAGTTCAATATAATAATCTATTTTTTGAAATAATTCATAGCCAGCCGATATTTATTCATGAACATTGTGTCAGAAAGAAAATAGTTCTTGTACTATTAGTTATTAAATTATAACGTTAACAATATTATCATAGCTCAAACATTATTTTGTTTTTATACTAAATATGTTTAAATATCAAAGTGAATCAAAAAATTCAAAGAATGTTAAAATTTATTTTTTACCGAATCGTTTTCGTATCAACTTGAAAGAAGCAATACAAATACTTAAAAAACCATTTTTAACTGAAAACATAGAATGTACACAACTTGAGCCACAACCAGGTAAGTGGTACATATATATTGAATATGATGAATCGAAAAAAATTACAGATAGAATTGAGTGGGAAGCGACAGGTACTGCTCTGTTACCTAATGAGAAAAATCCCATGGTAATAGCTAAATATTTTACATCTAAAAATATGTTAAAAAGTGTATTCAAACTAATAAAAAATAATAAATATGACACTTCACTGGTGAATTATACGAATGATGTATTACCACTGGACTTGCCGAATGATAAAATTAAAAAAATTAAATCACGCGTTTCAAAAAAAAAGGTCTATCAAAACAATAATGAAAGACCGCATTGAGAAAATGAAAAAGAAAGAATGTTCAACTCAAAATAATGATTCGTAAGCTTAATAAAATACTCCTAATGTTTATAAACATTTTAATAAATTTATGTTTATGAACAGTTTTAACGAGAAAAAGAACAATTTGCCATCTACGGCAGCACAATTTATAGTAGAAGATATTGAAAACTCGTAAGTTTATTCGTAACAATTATTATTGTATTAAATAAACGTTTTTGAGTGAGGCAAACTGTTACCATGAAAGAATAAAATTACAATTAAATTTACATTTTTAAGAAATAATTAATTTTTAGAAATGAAATTTCGAGTACAGCTGACAACAATTCTAATAATGTGAACATTGATTTAAATTTAAATTCAACCTTTTTTGAAAATATTTCGTATACAATAAAAATTAAATACTTAAATTAATATTTTATTCTACTTATTTTTTAATCTAATTCTAATATTGACATCATATGCACATGCTGCATTATTTAATTTTGTATATCACGTTTTGAAACAGAAAAAGTGCTTCAATTTTAGAAATGGTTTTTGTTAGAAAATCGTATCGAGTTGGTACTTTGGGGGGTCAAAAGTGAAAAAATGTACTACAGTTTTCAAAAATATCGATTTCTTTAATATGCTGTAACTCAAAAACGATTCTTTGTAAATTCTAAATACTTGACATTTTTATAAAATGATTATATTAGCGTTATATTTTATACACAGTTAAATTTTCATATCATTTTGATTTATTTTATTTAATCTAATGTATATATTATGTATTTTTTGTTTAAAAAATGTTAACATAATATGCCCACGGGCGCCAGAAATAGGTAATAAAGTATTTTTATTTTACACACTAAATATTAAAGAATCAATTTTATTTATTTTGTTAAATTAACTTTAGCAGTTTGAACTTTGATGTAACGCCAAGTAGCATTAGCTCATTTGCTCCTATCTCTAACAGTACACCTGCAATGATTGCAAAACCTTTTATAGCTGTAAAAAAAAAGTCAAATTGGAATTTCTGAACATAGCGTAACAGATATAATGAATAGTTTGTGCGAAGAACTATAGTGTGTGTTCAACTTCAACTTCAACTTCAACTACTAATGAAGAATCTATAAATTCCGAGTAAAATAAATTGTTTATACATAATACTATATAACTATTAGAGATTTAAGGAAGACTTTATTTTAGATTAAAAATTAAATAACCTTATCCTACTTTCCTAACTTATTCCCTAAATCACTACACACTGTATACCTACATTAGAAAAAAATTAAAACATTATATGAAATATTGTTTATTATTTTTTATTTTTATAGATGTCTTGAAGATAGGCGAATCGTAGACATAAGGCATTTATTTGATCAAATACAAAAAATCCGACATAAGCCATTCGAGTGCTCGTTTTTAGACATGGAATTTTTATCCGAAACACGTAAAGAGTACATGTCTATTTTTTCATTCCGATGTAAAATGTGTAATGATATTTCTACTATAACATCAGAAAATAGTAATGTATATTTGACCATTAATAAAGCAATAGTAAATAGCAGCTTGGCAATAGGTATTTATAGTTTTAGTTATTTATTTATAATGTTTCTTAGTGTTCATATTTTGTAATAATTTATTTAAAAAAATTATATAAATAATATAATAATTAATATAGGAATAGGGCACACGCAACTTTCCAAATTATCTTCTTCGATTGAACTTCCATCTCTCTCTTCTACATCATACCTGCATAATCTATGTATTGTAAGTAATTCAGTAAATGATGCTGCAATCGAAGAAATGATAAAAGCTGGAGATGAAGAGAGACAATTAGCACATAAAAATGGAAATGTAGATGAATGCGGTGTACCAATGTGTACAGTTATAGCTGATGGTCAGTGGTCAAAAAGATCTTACAAAACAAAATATAACTCATTTTCTGGAGCAGTAAGAAACATTAACGTTTAAAATTTATAAAAAGATCAAAATAATTTAAAATAAAACATGAATTCTTTTTCAGGCGACTATTATTGGATTTAACACTAAAAAAGTGTTATTTGTAGGAATACGTAACAGTTACTGTTCTGTTTGCCAACGAGCTTTAAATAAAAAATATAAGGCGCCTGTTCACGTTTGTTTTCTTAATTGGAAAAAGTCATCTACAGCTATGGAACCAGATGGTATATTAGAAGGATTTTCTAATAGTTTAAATATGCACGGGTTAAAATATAATAAACGTATTGGTAAGAAATAAAATATAAAAAGTAGATAAATAGAAACTTTAAAAATAATTGTAATTCGTAAGATCTGAAATATACAAACGAATATTATAACATTGCTAATATTAGTTGTATCGTCACAACTTGAAAGCCATAATAATATATTGATACACATTTATAATAGGTGATGGTGACAGCAGTGTAACAAAAAGATTGAATGAAGTTTTACCTTACGGACCAGACTTCAAAATTCAAAAAATTGAATGTAGAAACCACCTTCTGCGTAACTACGGAATGAAATTGACGGCTCTTTCCAAAAAAACTGAGTATCCAGTTGTAATTTGTAAATTCATTACAACACATATTTTACGTTTTCGTACAGACATAACGAAGGCTATCAAACATCGATTGAATGAAAAAACATCAATTCAACAAAAAATAACAAGTAAATATCCTATTTATTTATTGTATTTTATTTATTTATTACGCATTGGGTGGGCTATATAATTTATCGAAATTAATTTTTGTTTAAAACAATTTTATCTATACATATTATGTTTTAGATCTCAGAAAAGATGTTATGAATAGTCCATATCATCGTCTAGGACAACACAACAACTGTGCCTCGTATTTCTGCAAAGGAGCTAAAGTTGGAGAAACCAATTTTGTATCTGAAGCTGAGAAAACAAATTTGATGGCTGATATACGAAATATCGTATACAGATTGGCTGTAAATACAGAGAGCTTGATTGAAAATACAGACAATAACCCGTGCGAACAATTCAACAGTCTAATTAATAAGCATATCGCAGGAAAACTCATCAATTTTACGCAAGGAAATAATTATAAAACACGAATAGAAGCTGCAATTGTTGCATTTAATTCTAAAAATTATATACGCACAGTCCAAAAAAAAAATTATGTCTAAAAGTCCAGGTAAATAAAATAATCTAAATATTATAATTCATACATTTACAATGAAGAACTTAATAATTTTATTTCAAATAGGAATGTTTAGTAAGAAATATGTAACAAATATTAATAGAATTCGGAATAATACTATCATGAAGAGACGAAAACTTTTTGATAGTGGAGTTATTCGTATGAAACAGAAATTTACATCTAGTGCACCCGATAAATATTACGGTTTAGCTGAGCCGTTTGACGATTTCCTTATTTTATGTAATGAAGATATGGTGGAGAAAAAAAATGAATTTTTAAAAAAGCTACAGAATGTTGATCGGGTCGAAATTGAAAAATTAACGAGAGACCAAAGTCAGACCCTGAACAGATCCATAAACCCAAGGCCTTTGACAAATTAGTAACAATATCTTCGTACTTGATGTCCGGCGATTTCATCAAAATATCTTTGTACAAATTTATGACCATTATTTTTTGACGGCTGTATATATACTGTAAAAAAAATTATTAACCTATATGAACAACTGGTGTATAATAATTATTTAATAAGCAAAATAACACATAATACAATTATTATTATTTATGTAATATACATCGACGAAGAATATAAAATATGAAAAATGTTTTACTTACTTTTCCTTTTGGATTTTTTCGTTTAGGAGAAATAGTAGACAATTCATCTGGATCAGAAATATCACCCAAATCGTTCATGATGAAAAAAAAATGTCTGCAGAAATAAAATTGTGAACACACGTTACGCTAAAAACAGTCGGAACACAGTGACACCGAATTCCGAATTTGACCTAATTCTACAGACTACAACGAACGACAACGGTCGTATGTCAACGGTCGCCGTCGGTAAAATAGACACACGGTGGGGGACACATCTGTCCGCCGCCGTCTACGTTTCTTATTTTAAACGGACTATAGATTCTGCACGAAGTGATGAATGTATTTATTTTACAATGATGTGTGTTTTTTGTTTATTTTTCGTGAGTTTGTCTACAGTATAGATTTTTTATCTAACTCAAAAACGAATCTCTGTAAATACTTGTAATTTTCACTAAATGTTTATATTGGTATTATCTATATACCTACAATTAAATTTAAAAAATATTTAGGCAAACAACTGACATTTTCGAATTTTCTGAGTAAGTTTGAAGTGTTGATAAAAAAATGTAGGGTGCCCAAAAACACTTTTAATACATAATAAATTTAATACAAGGTTTCTCATGAGTTGGCTAATTATTGGCATTCGAAATATTCGTTTATGTTTAATTTTTTTTTTATAAATATGGATAACATTTTTTTGGTGAAGTCAAAATACTTGAAAATTAAATAAAAAGTTCTTCATAAGTTAGTCTTTGAAGTAATGTCACTGGACGCCCCCTTCTATCACGTCCCCATGCCTTGTACATATATTCTAAAATGTAAAAAAAAATTAAAAAAAAAAAAAAGTTAGTCTTATTATGGTTCAAAAATTATAAGAATACGTATGCACAATTTTTTTAAACAAAAAAGTTCGAAATTTAAGTTTTAATATAAATTTGTCACACGCATGAATATTTTCAAATTATTTTGTTGTTTAAATTAATAAAAAAATTTGTATAAGTATCTAAGAGTTGAAGATTTAATATTATATTTTCCATAAGTTTGGCTTACAATAATTATAAAAGAACTTGAACGTTATCCAATTAAAAAAATGTTATCCTTAGATTAAATTCTAATTTAATTTTCGGGTATTCAGGTCATTAAAACATAAACCACCTAATTCATCCAATTTAAAATATAATATATTTTATGTATTATATCCTAGGCTGACGAATTATCTTCGTTCAGAATTGTTTTTCGTATACAATAATACCTTCATTGGATTCAAATTAAATACTTCCATTATAGTGACCTACTATACAGCAGAGCGTTACTCACTTGACCATGCTTTTTAATTTTTATAATGCTTTATACTATCACATATGTTGGAAGTTAAAGAAAGAGGGCATAAAAAAATATCCTAATCCAACCAAACCTACCCAGAGCAGCATAATCCTAAATACGCAACTGTATATAATTTTCCATCGAAAACCATATGATTGTAATTTGTAGCGTTATAATATCAATTTGTAGCTTCGCTTAGAATTAAAAAATATATAACAGTAAGAACTATATTGAATATAAATAATAAAATATGTATATAATTATAATGTGTTGTTATGTTTTATGTTCAATACGTTTAATATGTTTAGATCATTGGTAATTAAAAATATCTTATAATTTGCCAGTTGATTATGATAATAACCGTACCTAATAACAATACGAGAGTCATTTAATCTAATATTGAAATAGTATGCTTGTGAGTTGTGAAACAATAACCTATAGTCGGTTTCACAACACTAGGCACTCGATCGAAACGCGACCCGTGGACTAAAATTGCATATCCATGGTTTCCTAAGGCTGGGGTCACACGAGCGTTGAAAGAACGGACGTTACGACGGACGTTATAACGTCCGTTGTTGAATTATATGATTTTACTATACGATGGTCACACGCTTGACGTCCGTTGGATTTACCATCCGTTCGACGTTGGTAACGTCCGATACATGCTACGACGGACGTAAATAGCGCTTATCGGACGTCGTAGTTTATTATTAGATATTATTGACTCGGTCACACGATCATTGTTTTGACGTACGTTAATCGTGAAAACTGTGAATTTTTCTGTGGAAAATATTTAAAAAAATACTTGAAAATGGACGTAGAACTATTAATAACAGAAATAGAAAAACGTCCAGTTATATGGGATGTAAGTGACGAACTGTATAAGGATAGAAATAAGAAAAATGATGGATGGATGGAAGTTGCAACTGTTGTATTTGAAAATTTTGGTGAAAAAACTAAAACAGAACAAAAAGTTATTAGTAAGTACTGACTATATTAATTTATTTTCATATGATATTAATTAAATAATTAATAAATAAATAAGTTTAATTATAATATAATATATATGTAATATGTATACTGGATATACAGATGAACATAAATAATATTTTAAATTTTTTCATTCTGCCATGCCACTTGTCCTAATTCACTATTGAAATAATTTGTCAGTGCATCCCGATATCTGTTAATAGATCTGTTTACGTTTAAATTATTATCTAGTTCAATATCGTCCATACCAGTTACCATAAGAGAATCTTCAAATTCATATCCATCACGTGCGCGAACAAAATTAAGCAAAATACAACAATATTTGACAATATCAATTGCTAATTCTATATCAACATCTATTGCGCGGTGAAATATTCTCCATTTATTGGATAAAATTCCAAACGCACACTCAACATAGCGTCGAGCACGTGAAAGTCGATAGTTGAAAATCCTTTTATTGATTGGTAAACATTTTCCTGCATATGTGTCTTAACATATTTGTAGATAACCCAAACGCTTCATCGCCCACAAATGCATATGGCATAGGTATCTGAATACCACGTATTAGATTAGGTTTTGGAATGTTTAGTGAATCATTTTGTAGTTTCTTATATAAAGTTGAGTTTTTAAAAATTGTAGGGTCTGAATCTTTGCCAAATGAACCAACATCAATAAATGTGAAAGAATAATTAGAATCAACCACTGTTAATAAAACTACAGAAAAAAAGTGTTTGTAGTTAAAATAATGAGACCCACTTCCATGTGGTTTGATAACTCTAATGTGCTTTCCATCAATAGCACCTATGCAATTAGGAAATTGTGCACGTTGTTGATAACCTTCCGCGATTTCTAACCACTTTTCTTCATTTGGTGTTGGTATACATTCATTGTGCATAACTTCCCATATTTGCGAACACACTCTCCGTATAATACCACATAAAGTCGATCTACCAATTCTATATTCGTAGTGTAAATCTTGAAGACTGTTTGTACTACCCAGGTATCTGCAAAGGGAAAACTTTGATAAATATAGAATTACAAAAATAAAATTAACCAATTACTAAAAGTATGTTATATAGACCATGGACGTATAGTATGTTATGCATAAAACTAAATCCTGCATTTATTATAATTTAATACATCTATTATAGTGACCTACTAATTGGCTGCTAAACAGCAGAGCGTTACTCACTTGTTTTTTTCTATTTGTTTTACACAGTACAAGATCTTATATCAAAATGGAGAAGTGTACGTGATAATTATATTCGTAGTTTAAAAAAACAAGCAGAATGTAATAAGTCTGGAAGTAGTAGAAAAAGAGTTCAACGTTATATTTTTGAAGAACAGCTTTCATTTTTGAAAAAAAATAGAGAACTTCGTCCCACTACGAGTAGTATTCAATTAGAATCAAATGAGGAAGATCTTGATGCAACGCAATTGTCAGATAACATTAATGTAGTAGATGAAAGTTTAATATATGATAATATAAATAATACAAATAATGCAGAAAAAACTATTTCGACACCTCCACCAATTAAAAAAAAGAAAATTAATTTAGAAGAAAAACTTGCTTTGTTTTTGGACTCGAGACAAAAAAAAAGTAATGAACCAAACCAAGATACTGATGACGAGGACCTAAACTTCTATAAGTCAACATTACCGTTAGTTAAGACATTTAACGTGGATCAAAAAATGCAATTTCGTATTCAACTCATGTAGCTTCTACAACGAATAAAACTAACTAATAATGTACCTTCATATTTCCAACCACCTGGTCCAATTTTTGACCCCAATTCTGGTGTATCGATATCTTCATTAAATCATAATTATAACTCATCTATGCCTATGTACCCGTCTACAATACAACACACTCCAATGTACAACTATGACGAATTATCACGAGGAAGTATACCTAACACAACTTCACCATTATCGTCTAACAACTCCGTTACTGGATATTTTAGTCAGTTTTCTCCAGATGAACAAAACACGTCTACAAGTAATATGTAAATTTAAAATGATACATAAGATAATGTATATAATTTTAATTTTTTTGTTAATTAAATGCTAAAGAATAAGGATTACCAATAAGCATACTAAAAGTGTATTGTTATTTTATTTTTAAATTTTTCATTAAATATAATTTTAAAAAAATGCAAATATAATTATTTATTTTGTACATATCACGTACCTCAAAGTAACGGCCAACATCTCTTCTGCTGGTATCGCAGATCTCATAACTGTATCTTGACGCATTATTTTAGACTTAATTTTGTTGAATAGCTCGTCAAATGTACTTTGTGACATGCGAAAATAATTGAAAAATTTTTCATTGTCAGCTCTTAGCATGTTGTAAAGATTGTAAAATGTACCACTTAACAATCGTTCACTATTTATTGGATGAACCCACCATCTTCGATTCGCACGTTTTTTTTTTCGTAATACTCTTATAGCTGAGTATACAAAAATTGCGGTGTCTAAATCGTCCATTTTGTAAGATGTGAAATTATCGACTGACGTTTTACGTTCATGTGACTAGGGTAGTGACGTCCGTTAAGATTTAACGTCCGTTCTTTCAACGCTCGTGTGACCCCAACCTAAATGGCTATTATATATTTTTTTTAATTTTGCGCGTTTTCATAGGAACATTTTTTCAACCCCTGATGAGAAATGGCCACGGGTTAGGTTAATACATTAATACATATAATATATATTAATACATTATGTTTCAACCAGTTTAATTACGATGGTACGATCACAATTTGTAGCTTGAACTTATAATTGTTATAGTCGGTTTCACAACACTAGGGACTCGATCGAAGCGCGGCCCGTGGCCATAAGTAAAATTTAATATAATATGTTCTACATTTTTAAAATAGGTACAATTTGCAGACACAGAATTATTTAAATTTTGATCAGTTTTTTCAATCATACATTTATAATTTCCTGTATTTGAAATACTTTTTAGTGAAATTATATACTTGCATATAAATCATATAATACATTTTTGATGCACAAATAAGTTCATATTCTACAATAATTTTTTCATAAAAACCAGGCTCATCATGAATTTCTAATTTCTATTAATATTATTATGAGTCACTATAAAATTTTACCATCATTTTAAAGTCCAGGTCTATGGAAAATGTATTTCTTACTTGATGATACAGTTAAACCAAAGTTTTCGTTATGCAGTTATGCAAAATATGAATAATGATTTATGTATTCAAAAAATTAGAAACAATTCTCCAATAACCCCAGACATAAAACAATAGTAAAATTTAAAAGTGGCCCTAATAATATTAATATAAATTAGAAATTCATGAAGGGCCTGGATTTTATGAAAAAATTATTGTAGAATATGAACTTATTTGTGCATCAAAAATGTATTATATTCAGGTATGTAATTACTTACTAAAAAAATGTTAATCTTTTAATTTATTATTTTAATATAAACTATTTCTAATATTTAACAATAAATAGGCTACAACACCATCATTTACCAAAAGGCAGATACAAGCTTAGAGCATAGGGGGCAATACAATAGCTGCTAATAGACAACATTTTTTTTTTTTATTATTATTTAACTTAAAAAATATCTTTGCCTCCCCTCCCATTTCTCTAGTCTTTATCTGCCTTTACAAAATATCTAATGTCAGTATTTGGCATCTCACTATGTAAAACAATACAATTTTTTTTTTTTTTTATTTTTACAAGAAATATACAATCTATACAATTAAGCACAATAAGTATATGTGAGATCAGGGTAATAAACATTATAGGGTTACTTGAATAAGAAGCCACCCATTGGTAACACTTAGCTTGTTTATTATGTGATACTTAGCTTAGGATTAAATTAAATGATCCCTACACCATTTCCTTTTAAGCCTACGACGGGGATTTCCAGGGAGTGACGGGATATGTAAACTTTTTATTAGAGGATTTTCATGATTTTCTAATTTATTATAAAATCGTTTATAGAAAACAGCAGCTTCTTCTTCTACTGTTTTTATACCTAGGTCTTTGTGGAGAGTCATGTTAGAGACGAAGGGTGGGGCATTTGTAATTTTACGAAGGGTAATATTTTGGAAGGCCTGAATTTTATTTATATTTGATTTTTTTGCCGATCCCCACAGCTGGATTCCATACGTCCATATAGGTTTTAGAAGAGATTTATATATTTGAAGTTTTGTTTTTAACGATGAACATTTATTTTTTGAAAGTAATACTTTTAGAGAGCGAGAGCGGGCATTAAGTAGTAATCTTTTTTTTCTAATATGATTTTGCCAGGTCAGTCTTTTGTCGAGGTTTAGTCCTAAGTATTTAACAGTGTCAAGAGAAGGAATTGGTAGATTATTTACAGTTACGCTAGGGCAAAGTCCGTGTCTTAGGGTGAATGTTGTGTGAGTGGATTTGTTGTTATTTAATTTAATTTTCCATTTAGTGTACCATTCAGAGAGTACATTTAAATGGGATTGTAAATTTCTTGAAGCAATTAATGGATCATTATGTATTGATAATATGACTTTATCGTCAGCATAATCAGCAACAATAGTATTTGGTGTAGAAGGTTGATCAGCAGCATAAATATTAAATAAAATAGGAGAAAGCACACCTCCTTGGGGAACTCCAGCACTTATTGTGGCTATATTTGAGGTGGCGGAACCTTGACGTATTTGAAAATGTCGGTCTGTAAGATATGACTTCATTAGTAGAAATAATGCAGGAGGAAGAAATTTGCGAAGCTTAAACAGAAGACCATCATGCCAGACTTTGTCAAATGCCTGGGAGATGTCTAAAAAGGCACAAGTACAGTAGCATTTATTTTCAAGGGAGGTAGAGATTGCATCAATTACTCTGTGGACTTGGTGTACGGTGCTGTGTTTGGCTCTAAAACCAAATTGTGAAGATGGGAGTACATTTTTTAAAATTATGTGTGGATAAATGCGTTTTAGGATGAGTCTTTCGCAAATTTTTGAAAAATATGGCAGCAGACTAATAGGTCTATAGGATGTTGGGAGGTCAGGTGGTTTATCCGGCTTAGCAAACATAATTATTTGCGAAAACTTCCAAAGAGTGGGGAAGTATGAAAGTCTTAAAATAGCATTGTAGATATAAGTAAGCATTATAAAGGCTTTGTTCGGTAAACAATTAGCAACATTAGCCGTTATTATATCAAACCCTGGAGATTTTTTGCGAGAACAATTTGAGATCATATTTTTAACTTCATTAGGTGTAAAGTATTTTTCTGGGCGAGCACTTGGTAAGGTAGAATTTAAATAATTTTCAACATCAATAATATGTTGCGGATTATAGATATCCTCATGCGGATAAAAAGTTTTAGAAAGATGGGCTTGGAATACTTCTGATTTTTCAGCATCCGAAACGGCGAGCGCGTTGTCAGCATTTAACAGTGGAGGTGAAGCAGTTTTGTATTTAAGTAACCGTTTAGTTTCCCTCCATAGACTCCCATCAATGACTGATAGAGAGTGTAATTTTTGTTCAAACTCATATGATTTATATTTTGCCAAAGCCTTTTTTAGTGAGTTAGCGAGTTTATTATAAGCTGTTTTATGAGATGGAAGCCTAGTGACTTGGTACTTAGCTCTAGCTCTTCGTTTTTCTACAATTAGGCAGCGAATTTGATCAGATACTATTGGGTAATTATTTTTTGTATAATGCGTTTTATTTGGCTTTGTGGCTTCCCAAGCAGCTGATTGAATTTGCATAGTCAAGTTATTTACCGCTTCATCGATATCATGATTTGACTTAAGTTTAACTTTTAGATCAATTCGTTGATTAAGGATATTTTGAAATACAAGACGGTCAGTTAAAGGGGAGAAAAGTCTAGGTGGTTCAACTCGTGCAAAAACAGTGGCGGACACATTGAGTATAATAGAGGAGTGATCAGAATTTAGATCTAAAATATTATTAGTTTGACAGTGTAAGTTACTAGGTATTTTAGTGACAAATATATCTAGAATATCAGGTTTTTTAGCTGGAGAAGAAGGCCAATAGGTAGGGCCCGGTGGTGCAAGTACATTGAAATTATTTGTGTTGACAAAATTATATAGGACAATTCCACGAGGGTTATTTGTGCGACAACCCCAAGCATTGTGTTTAGCATTATAGTCGCCACCTATGATAAAATTATTTTTAATTGTATTGAAGTAATCTGCGAACGTAGCATTCGATATATTATGACGTGGAGGAGAATAAAAGGCACCTACGGTAATGGGTATGTTATTTAGTTTAACTATTACTGTACATGATTGAATATAATCGAAACAGTAATTGGGAAGAGGTTGGAAGTGAATTGAATTTTTAATAAATATTGCAACACCCCCATGTGCCGTATTATCAGGGTGATTAGCTTTAATTAGCTGGTATCCAGGTATGAAGATATGTGTATATTTAGTAAAGTGTGTTTCTGTGATAAGGGCAATATCAATACGTTTATCATATAATACATTTTGTAGTATATTTACATGATTTTTAAGACCATTAGCATTAAATTGTAAAACTAGGAGGGACTTATTTGTAGCAGAATTATTCATTTTTTCTAGCCAATAAACTTGAAATTACTTGAGTAAGTAATGAAATTAGTGGATTAATAAGAGTCTTAAGCTCGCTTACAAAGCTTGACATTAGCGAATTAATATCAGGAGCTGGTGTAGGGATATCAGATTTTATATGTTGACCTTGAGTTGCCTGAGCATACGTTTGAGATTGGCCAGAAGGAGGATTGTAGGAAGTATTATTACGTGGGTGGCTATCTTGTACATTGTTAGACTTATAACTAGGGTTAACATGTAATTTGTGATTATTTAAATTAGTTTTCTTACGTTGCTGGAGGTTTTTATAAACTGTGCATCCCCTGTAGTTTGCTGGGTGGTTACCTGTGCAGAGGGCGCATCGCATTGGGTCTTGACGTGAGTTCGGACAGGCAGATGAGGAGTGGTCATCACCGCACCGGACACAGCGAGGACTATATCCGCAGTAGGCTTTAGTATGGCCATAAGCTTGACAATTCTGACATTGGCTAATAATTTTAGGTTTATGAGGTTCTTCTATTTTAATTTTAGTATGCAGTAAGGATTCAAGTTTAAAAATTTCATTTGAATGATCTGTCGGCTCGAGGTCAACGAAAAATAATGGTAGAGGTGTTTTACTAATTCTGTGAATAACCTGCGTAACTTGTCTAACTTCGTATAGGCGAAGTTCAAGTTCACTTTTGATCATTTCCGTTGAAGTAGACGGGTGCAAGTTACGAATAACTATACGCATTGGTTTATCTTCTTTTAGTTGGAATGTATGGAATTCAGCTTGTTGATTTCTTAAGTAGTGAACTAGTGTTCTGTACGCTCCGGGATTGGAGGTTTGGATTTTTAAATGATCAACCGTTGATTTGCAAATAAAATTATCGACACCAATTAATTCGATTAATTCTGTACAAACACCAGGAAAGTCTATTACGCCTCGTATGAAAATTGGAGGAGGTGGTTTAGAGTAAGTGGGAACTGGTTCAGCAATTGGATCAGCAATTGACTGTTTTTCTTCTACCATAGATTCTTCTGCTGATTCAGTTGGTTTTAATAATTCAAACCGATTTCGAGTCGCAAATAATTTTTTGCTTATATGTTGAAGTGTTTTTGGTGATGACGGTTCTGAATTAGACGAACTTGAGTGATTACGTTTATTATCATTACTAGCGGGTTTCTGCAATGACTTTGATTTGATAACATTTGCATTTGTTGTCTTATTTTTATTATTATTTGTATTATTTTGATTACGGTTATCCATAATTAAATGTTTAACTGTGTTGATTGATAAATTGATAAATTTTTACGGACTACGTAATCGATTAATTAAAGCCGAGTACCGTAGATTATAATATTAATCGTAATCGCGTGGACAAAGGTCACCGCCGCAGCGATGCCTTGTAGTGAGATTAGGTGTATTATATAACCATGCACTACGTACGTATACTTAGCAAACTTAGACCTATTTTCAGAAATGAAGGTTGATTTTTGCAGTGTGCAGCTGGTAGACACTAGGGTCAGTAACTGCTCTAAAAACTGCGTCGATTGATATAAAGTACGAAAAATTCCGACAAATTTAAACGACACTACTTTAAACATAACACGGAGGCATAATAACGTGTGCATTCAGCTTGGCTGTCCGCGCGTGACTGTCAATACAATTTAAAATTAAAATACATTATATGTTTTTTTTAATACTTTATATTGAAATTCATCATGCATCATAAAAACAAATACTTAGTAGCAATCTAAATATAATAATTGATCATAGATTTTAGATACCAAAAGATTTTTTTTTAAATTATTTATTTGATTTATACTAGAATATTTACTTATTTTATTTTACAATACATAAATTTCTATTTTTACTAATCAATGCACCAGCAAGCTATAATATTTCTGAATTATCTTTTAGGATTAAAATTTAAGTATGGAATGTCATACAAATTACAATACATTTTTTTCATTTACAATTTTTAGTTTAATATACATATAAAATGGTTGGTAATAGTTTTCCTCTGGAATGTTTGGAATGTTGGTTGGATTCAATTGTTTACACTTGCAACGTGCTCTGATACTTATATATAAATTACTATATACCATAGCTAATGATAACCTAACATTGGGGGTATAACAAACATTTCTATAAATACGATGAGGCTACAACTAATGTAAGCAGATGGTTTACATTTCTTTTATGACAAATGTTAGTCATCAACGGCGGAGCGACGAGAGAACGCTGACACTATAATTACATCAAAGGCATATCATCGCACGTACGCCTAGCACCCGGTAGTATATATAGATATACAAATTACCACCCGGTAGAATATTATAGTCATATAATTGACACACGGTATCGCATGGATAACACAATGCGTGGGAAGAAGCAGATGCAGGTGCAGATGACCAACAGGGACCTGAGGGTACATATATAAGGGGACCCAGATTAGGCACATTTCAGACTTGATCCACCAGAGTTAGAGAGAGCACCTTCACGTCACCCAGTTCAATAATCTTATTATTTGGACTTAGAATATATTTCAGAGTTTAATTTATTAAATCATTTGGACTTAGAATATTTTTCAAATAAAAACACTTAGAAATATTTCGATCGTTTATATTTTTTACAACTACATCCATTCCATATTACATCTTTCAATTGCTTGAACGTGGCACGTTACACACTTCCTTCAAATTTAGTTGATAAGGTATCTAAAAAAATACAATAAAAACCTAATTACTTGAATAATATTTCACTTAAAATATGTAGTTACTAAGTATACAAACCATATTTTTAATTTTGTCGCATATTGAAATATTAAAATCCAATATAGAAACCAATATTTTTATTTTTATTGTTTCCAGTTGTAAATTGGAATATTGTTTTAATATGTATCATTCAAATAATCTAGATATTTTTTGTGAATACAGAAAATCTTAGAATATCATTATTAAGAATTTTAGTATGCTATAGATTTTCTAATTGACTATGAGCAACTATCAATGTTAAAGTCCTACTGGATTGTATTATCAAAATATTAACCATATTGACTGGAATAATTAACAAGTCAATAATCCATATAAATAGCAACAAAAATTGTATAGGGCTGATGTATTAACTGAAATCAAAATGTTTATAAATAATTATAATAAGAATTATTTATGATAGTTTTTACATTTAACAATATGGTGACCAGAAGTACTTTTTTTCATAGGATAGTACTCTTTTTTGATGCAAGTCCTAGTGTCATTAAAAATAGTGTTAAGTATATGAAATTGCAATATTTTTTTTGAAAATATTATTAGGTACTACACCTTTATGATTTTTTATAATTTAGTATTAATTTATATTTTATGGTTCGAGCTAATGCAATCTAATTGGTTGTTAGTGCAACGTGCTCTGATACTTATATATAAATTACTATACACCGTAGATAATGATAACCTAACCTTAGGGGTATAATAAACATAAATATGATGAAATTACATTTAAAGCAGATGGGTAACAACCCCTCTATAACAACGGCCGAACGAAATAAGAACGCTGGCACCATAATTACACCAAAAGCATCATCGCCCGTGTGCCCCTATCCGATAGAAAATAATAACACATGATTACTGTCCGGAGGCAAATTATGGATGCATGATTACCACCCGATAGAATACACTAGGTACGTAATCACCCACCCGGTAGAATATTATAGTCATATAATTGACACACGGTATCGCGCGAATGACGCATTGCGTGGGAAGAAGCGGATGCAGGTGCAGATGACCAACAGGGACCTGAGGGTACCGCGGGAGTCCCTGGATGATATATAAGGGGACCCAGATTAGGCACATTTCAGACGGGATCCACCAGAGTTAGAGAGAGCACCTTCACGTCACCCAGTTCAATAATCTTATTATTTGGACTTAGAATATTTTTCAAATAAAAACACTTAGAAATATTTCGATCGTTTATATTTTTTTACAACTACATCTATTCCATTCTACATCTTTCAATTGCTTGAACGTGGCACGTTACAAATTTGGCGCAGTCGGTAGGATTCTTTCAAATAAGAATTCTTTGATCGAACAATTTTATTTTTTCGAACTTAGAAAATTTTCGGGAAAAATATTTATTTTTCCATTTCGAAAATTCCTCGAAAAAAATTAAAATACATCTACTTCAAAGAATTCACGGAGGCACATTCGGCAACGAATCACTGTTGAAGAAGACAACTGCAGAACGTCAACTTCAGCGACTCCGAAAGAGGAAAGAATCAACAAGTAACACCACGGTTCAGCAATCAAGAAGAATGGACACATCGACTCAAACCATCGTTGTGTAAGCATAATTTTTTTTATTAATGTAAAATAATTTTAAGCGTCTAACTCTGGTCGCGTCTCCTTTGGAATTAAAAACTCCATCGTATAAGTTTCTTTTAATTGTGAAGGTGTATATATATATTTCCCGTAAAACATTAAATAAAATAATTTAAATAAAAAATTAAATGGATAAATAAAAAAAAAATTAAATAAATAATTTAAGTAAAAAATTAAATAAGCAAGAATTAAATTAAATTAAATAAAAAAAAAAACGCAACAATTAAATAATTTTTTAATATTACACTTATATATACACTATATTTTACGCATAAATATTTTTTTTTATTAATAATAATATAAAACAATTTATTTTATTTAGTTATAAAACAAGATAAATAATTTTTCGAGAGATAATTAAATAAATAAGAATTTTATTTTTATTTCTAAATAAAAATAAAATAAAGGAACATAGATAATTTTTCAGGAAAAAATTAATAAGTTAAAAATCTTAAAAAAAAAATATATAATAAAAAATATTTTATTCTTTAAAAAAAAAAAATAGAACAGAGTAACATAAATAATTTTTCAGAAAAAAATTAATAAATTAAAAATCTTAGAAAAAAAAATATTTTATTCTTTTTAAAATAAAACAAAGTAACATAAAGAATTATTCAGGAAAAAATAATAAGTTAAAAAAAAAACTCTAAAAAATATATAACAATAAAAATATTTTATTTTTTAAATAAATAAAATATTTTGACATTGAAATTTTTTTTTTCGAAAAAAAAAAACTAATAATTTAGAAGTCTTAAAATTTTATTTTTATCTTATTATTTTTATTTTATAAAATATAATAGCAGAAAAATAAATTGTTGATATAAAAAAAAAAGAAAATCATATTTTAATTATAAAAACCGAGAAGAATATAAAAGAGAAGAAAAATTATTTTAATTACTTTAAATTTTTTCTAAATACGGAAACTAAATTATTTTATTAAATAAAAAAAAAA
The DNA here is from genome assembly GCA_009761285.1 of Aphis glycines. Lineage (NCBI taxonomy): Eukaryota > Metazoa > Arthropoda > Insecta > Hemiptera > Aphididae > Aphis > Aphis glycines. Next base: position 61,647 of record VYZN01000824.1, read on the forward strand.
ATTAAATTTTTTTTTATGCGGAAAAATTATTTAAGATAAATATCGTAAGAATAGTATAAAATAAATTTATTTAAAATAATAAAAAAAAAAGAGAATATATTATTAAATAATAAAAAAAAAAAAATTTTTTTATAATTAAGGGGGAATATTTTATTTAGAACGAATTATACGTGAGAAATACGGAAATAAATATTTATTAAATAAAAAAAATTATTAGTGAATTATACGTCAAGGAACACGTGAGAAAAAATTATTTTGTGAATTAAAGAGAATATTAATTGAGAATTTTATTGAAGGCAGTTAAGACCTTATTTATTGAATTATTGGGAAGGCAAGTAATAAGTCCTTATATATTGAATTATTTTAGGCTGAAAAAGTGCCATATTTTAAAAGTTGATGAAAGCAATTATTTTGGGGCGGATTTGAGCCATATATTGAGAATTAAAAAGTATTGAATTTATTTAGGCTGAAAAAGTGCCATATTTTAAAAGTTGATGAAAGGAATTATTTTGGGGCGGACTTGAGCCATATATTGAGAATTAAAAAGTATTGAATTTATTTAGGCTGAAAAAGTGCCATATTATAAAAGTTGATGAAAGGAATTATTTTGGTGGCGGATTTGAGCCATATATTGAAATTAAAAAGTATTGAATTTATTTAGGCTGAAAAAGTGCCATATTATAAAAGTTGATGAAAGGAATTATTTTGGGGCGGATTTGAGCCATATATATTGTGAATTAAATAAGTAGAGAATTTTATTGGGCCGAGAAGAGCCGTATATTGAAAAGAAAATAATTGTGAATTTATTGGGCCAAAAAGAGCCGTATATTGTGAAAAAAAATAATTGTGAATTTATTGGGCCAAAAAGAGCCGTATATTGTGAAAAAATAATTGTGAATTTTATTGGGCCGAGAAGAGCCGTAATTAGTGATTTAAATAATTGAGAATTTATTAGGCAGAAATAAGCCGTGTTATAATTGAAAAATAATTGTGAATTTTATAGGCAAGGAAGTCCTATCGTGTAAAAAAAAAAAAAATACTTGACGTATATTGTGAATTTTAGAGAGGATAAAAAAAAAATCCTAGGAAAAAATAATAAAGAAAAATAATAATATAAATAATTTGGGGAATAAAATAGAATTACGAAAAATTTTATAATAAAATAATATTAATAAATATTATTTAGAGAAATTAATGTTAAACTAATAATTGAGAAAAATAATAAGTTTCGTAAAACGAAAAAAATATATAAAAATAGTTTATTTTAATAAATAAAACATATTTAATTTAAGTTATAATAAATGAATATAAAAATAAATTTATGAATAAGGAGGAAGAAAATATTTATAGCGAAAACGAAAGTAAGAGTTCGGAAGAGGAAACTGATAAAACAAATACAACCAAAACGCAAGTAGGATTAAATAAAAATATTGAAGTAGAAAAATTAGTAGAAATAAGTATAAATACGAAAGAGGATAGCGACTCTACACAGAGAATTAATAAGGAAAGAACAAAAGAGAAAAGTTTGTTAGATACTACTGTTAGAGAAGACTCGAATACAGGAGTAGAACAGAGAGTATTAGGGTTACGTAGTACACCAAATTTAGTCCATACGGAATTAGGACCAATGAAAAGAAAGCAAAGAGTAAAAATGTCTAGTGTAAAGGCTACTATCGAGCAGGTCACTGCTATGATACCAATTTGCGCCGACGCTAAAGACATTTGTTCGTTCATACGGGCATGCGATTATGCATGCGAGGCCGTAGATAGAGAAACCATACCCTTACTAGTAAAATTTATTAACACTAGGATTACTGGCAAAGCGTTAGAAGTATGTCGATATAGGGAAACTAGCGATTGGGAAACCATTAAGAAAATATTACGGGGGGCTTTTGAACAACAATTGTCACCACAAACATTACAGATAGGATTAAATTCTGTTCGTATGAAAAATGACGAAGATGTGTTAACTTACACGGGTCGCGTAGAACAATTATATTATAATTTATGTAATGCAACTTTGGCAAATAAAACGCCCGAAGAGGCGAGAATTTTAAGGCAGACTCTAAAAGATCAAGCTCTTGCAATTTATATAAATGGGTTACAAATGGATTTACAAACAATATTACGAGCTAGGAATCCCGAAACGTTAGAACTGGCAATGCAAATGGCTAGGCAGTTAGAAATAGAATTTAGTTTTAATAAAGAATTACAGAATAACGAGAATAAAACAAGTCAGGGCGGAAATAAAAATAATAACGGAAATCGTTGGTCAAATAACTATCAGGGAAACAATCCAAACGGAAAAAACTTTGGGTATAAGCAAAATTATAACCGCGGTCAGAATAGACAAAATCCTAATAATTATAATAATGTTAATCGTAGTAATAATTTTAACAGTTTCGGTCGCAATAATAATAATAGTAACAACTATCCGCGTAATAATAATAACGGTCAATATAATAATAATCGGAGACAGCAAAACAATCCCGGATGTTATATTTGCGGCAGAACTAATCATGTCGCTCGCGATTGTCGTGGCAATATCGCACAGATTGCACGTCGAAATACTAATAACAATGCGCAACCACAAAATAATAACGCACGACAAAATACCAATAATAATTTTAACAATAATTCGGCACCAATAACTTGTAGTTATTGCAATAAGATAGGACACGATAGTGTTAGCTGCTATAGCAAGCAACGGGATGAACGTAATAATGCAAACCGGTCGGGAAACGGTCAAGTATCGAACGGGAACGGCGTCCGTTCGATCAACCAGATAACGGCCGTAACGGAGGACTTATCACTCAACGATGTCTCACCATCGTATCAGTAATTAATGAAAATCATGTTACATTTCAATCGCCTAATTTTAAAACAAATACAGCAAACCTTCTTTTAGACACCGGTAGTGAAATCAATTTAATAAAAATAAATAAATTAACAGGCGAAACATTAGTAAACGAAAACGAAAAAATAAATTTAAAAGGCATTAATGATAAAATAGTAACTACCATAGGCAAAATTACAATAATATTACTATTAAATAATAATAAAATAAAAACAGAATTTCATGTAGTTGATAAAAAATTTCCAATACCGCGAGATGGAATTCTAGGTCACCACTTCCTGTTACAGAATAACGCGATAATAGATGTTGCGAATAATATATTAACAATAAATGATAACACTCCGCACGAATTAAATAAAGATAAAATATGTTACACATTAAAACCGCGAACGGAAACAATAATATCTATACCAATAGCTGATCCGATAATGGAGAATAAAAATATTTTAATACAGAAACAAGAATTAATACAGGACGTATATTGCGCTAATATAATAAACACGGTAAAAAACGGGAACACGGTGATAAGTGTACTGAATATTTCAGAATTACCGCAAAACATTTATGAGGACCAATTGAATAAAATATTATACGATAACGACATAGAATATAAATTACACGAAATAACTGTAGTAAATGACAACAACGATCGCGTAAATAAAATAAAAAGTTTAATACGTAGTGACCATTTAAATAACGAGGAACGTAAAACAATATTAGAAATATGCGAACATTTTTCTGATGTGTTTCATTTGGAAAATGATTATTTAACATTTACTAACGCCGCGGAGCACATAATACGATTACCCGCTAATCAGCCACCGGTATATAGGAGACCGTATAGATTGCCACAAGCACAACAAAAGGAAATTGAACAACAATTAGTTAAAATGGAACAAAACGATATCATAGAACGATCTATGTCACCCTTTAATGCACCTTTGTTGTTAGTAAAAAAGAAATCAGATTCATCTGGTAAGGACAAATTCCGAATAGTGATTGATTTTAGGGCACTCAACGAAGTAACTTTAAACGAGTTTCATCCGTTACCTAATATTACGGAAATATTAGACCAATTGGGGCAATGTCAGCTTTTTACCATTTTAGATTTAGCAAATGGGTTTTATCAAATACCTCTAGCAAAGGAATCTCGCGAAATGACAGCATTTTCGACCGGTCAAGGTCATTATCATTTTAAACGTATGACAATGGGAATGAAAACAAGTCCCGCTACATTTCAGCGATTAATGAATAACGTATTGTCGGGGATAATAGGCATAAAATGTTTAGTATACTTAGACGATATTATTATTTATGCGAAAAATTTGAGCGATCACAACAATAAGCTGATAGACGTATTCGAACGTCTACGTACCCATAATTTAAAAATACAACCAGATAAATGCGAATTTCTAAAACGCGAATGTTTATATTTGGGACACATAATTTCGGAACACGGAATAAAACCAGATCCGAAAAAGATAACATCAGTGTTAGAATTTCCGATGTACTTTTATAGATGTACTTTTTATGTTTCCATCTGTTTCTGATGTAGAAATGACAACAATTTTCATTAAAATTTGAGCAAACTGTTCGAAGGTCTGTGTTTTAGCGAGAAGAACAATTCCTCTAACATACAACTCTTTAACCTTGGTATTTCCATTTTTTGTTTAAACATTTCCATTGGCAAATCATTTTGATAAAATGTGCTATATCTAAACGCACATATACAGAAAGATCTGAATCATTAGAATTACTTTGAAGTATAAGAAGACTTTTTTCACAATATTGACTTTTTGTAAGACTATTGAATGTATAAGCTACTGCTCCAATAAGAGCATTTGAATAGTCAACAACAACTTCGCTCGGATAAGGAGCTCCAGCCCTAACCCATTCACTTAACCAATAAGTATTTGAAGGTATATTTGTATTTCAGAAAGCATCTGACCTACTGGTACTTGAATGATTCTATCATGTAATACAACCAAGTACAGAAAAATGTGTGGAGATGTAGCGTCTTGTGTTGTTCTCCTTATTTTTTTAACCAAACCACCCGTAGCATCCATACATAATCTCAATTTATTTTATGATATTTTTAATGTTTCCTTATACGAGGTCTAATCAAAAAGTATCGAGACTGATACGATTAATCGTAAACCGGTTTGAGTATGAACTTGCACGTGCTATATTAATCTAACTTTATATGTTGGGAAAATATATTAGACATAGATTAGATTAAAATTGTTTCAGTCGGCTTCTAGGTGCGATTAAGTCAAGTATGTTTTTACGTCACGTCGGATTTCATAATGAGCGAAAATACAGAACAACGAGTGTGCATTAAATTTTGCCATAAACTGGGAAAAACGGCTACTGAAACCTACCAAATGTTATTGTTAGCTTATGGAGATGAAACCATGTCCCGTGCTCGCGTTTTTGAATGGTTTAAACGGTTTAAAGAGGGTAGAACAACTGTTGAAAGTGATGAACGTGAAGGACGCCCATCAAAAAGCCGCAATGAGGAAATTATACAAAAAATACGAACAGCAATACGAGGTAACCGTCGTTTGACAATTATGGAACTTAGTAATGAGTACAAAGGAGTACTACATTGATGTTCTTCGCCGTTTACGAGACGCTGTACGAAGAAAAAGACCCGAGTTTAATGAGTCTGGTAGTTGGAAATTGCATCACGATAATGCACCAGCCCATTCAGCCCATGTTGTGCAGCAGTTTTTGGCCAAACATGGTATCCCAGTTGTTTCTCAACCCCCCTATTCACCAGACCTAGCTCCATGTGATTTTTTTTTATTCCCAAAAATAAAAATGGCGCTTAAGGGTAAACGTTTTCAATATGTAGATGAAATAAAACAAAATGCGACGGAGCAGCTACGAGGAGTTTCTAAAAATGATTTCCACAGGTGTTTTCAAAAATGGCAGGAACGTTGGAGAACATGTATGGACTCAGAAGGAGCATACTTTGAAGGAGATTGAATGTAAATAACTTTATCTAATATATTTTTTTTTTTTTTTAACAGTCTCGATACTTTTTGATTAGACCTTTGATAACACAGCCCTTTGATAAGGAGACCAGTAATTAACCATGAACGGATCGGCACTTATCAGATGTATAGATCCAGCATATGGAATTGTATGTTTCAATTCAGTCAACGATTGTATCGGGTTATTAATTTCAATTCCTAATTTATTATCTCGTATCTCTTGTTTGACTTTTCTTAAGACAGGACCATTATAAATGTTCGGAGGACAAATATCACCAAATTCACATTTTTTTTCTCATTTCATTTCTACTCCATATATTTGATGTAGATTTTTGTAATTCATCTCCGACTTCAATTCTTTTTCTACCGTTTAAATGTCTTTTTATTTTATAAATATAGGGAATTCCTTTAGTATCTTTTGTCGTTATTATAATTTTAAAAGGTTGACCTTCCAAAGAATTTTTCTCAGCTACTATTTTTAAATTTGATTTGCAAGCCTCATCTTTGCAAACAGCAATAAAGGTTAAAAAATTCGGCAAATTAACGGCAAATAAACCTCGTTTATCATAATTTTTTTTAAAAGTGTTCAAAGTTCAAATTTTTACGGTATATTTCAAAATCGCGAAAATTCAAGTAATTTTGTAATTGAAAATTCATAACAATTATATTATTTATATCTAAGGTTAACAAATTCAATGTTACGTTTTGAGAAAACTCAAAGCATCGTCATAGGAAAAATGTGATGTTTCCGAAATACGTGCAAAAATCATTACCGAGTTGCGTGTATAGTTATTTCTCGGCAGAGCCGAATTGCGTGCGGCCCCCCACACCATTTTATATTCATATCATATTTTTTTAAGTTTTTATAATATTATTATATAGACTCATTAAAATCGATGATAATAGTTAGTAGGAAATAATAGTTACTAAATAAACTGCACTTTGCAATTCAAAAGCATTTAGTTCCGGGACTAATAATAATTATTGGTTAAATTATTTTAAATAATTTAAAATTTTAATACTTACGTGTGGTATAGATTTCTTTTGGATTTCCTTTTTTATACTCTATTTAGAAAAATATAAAATTCTAACAATAAATTACTATGTGTGCACTGTAAGTAAAAAGCATATTAAAGTTGCTATAGAAGTACAGACTACAGAGTAACATATTGACGTATTGTGTAAACGGCGTCGCAATTGAACTCGCAAATCATTAAGATAACAATGAAAAGAAAATAACCATTTATTAAAAATCACGTTTATTATTTAATAAGTAATAAATTGATTATATACAGATATAATAATACTGATACAGTTAATTATTTTATTTTATTTCGTTTTGTAATAATTTATACATTTGTATTTTAACTATTCGTACGTTTAAAAATCAATAGGTATATGAATAGATTTTATGGGAAATCAAAAATACAGTATAAATTTAATAAATAACCCTAAAAAGTAAGTTAGGAACGACAATTAAGACCTTAAGTATAACAAAATCACTATAAAAAAAAATAGTTTTGAAAATTAATCAAAAATTATTAATGCAATGCTGAAAATAGACTGTTTGATAATGTTATCATTTATTACCATTATTATTATTAATATAAAAATTAATTAATCTTTCACTTGTCATGCGGTTGTCTTAGTATTACTTTATTTATTTTAATCCATTTGAATCTAAAATACCAAACATAGCGCAGTCAATAGGATTTTAGTAAGTGTTATAAAAAAAAACATAGAGTTCAGACTCCTTAAGGAAATGTCCTTTGTGGATAATATTTCTGAACAATGCAAAGATTGGTATCAACAATTCAACATTTTTCTAATAGCATCAGGTAAAAATGAAGAAACGGATGAGAGGAAAATTAATATTCTATTAAATCTAATTGGCACACAAGGTATCAAAATATATAACAACTTCAAGAAACCTAAAAAGTTATCTGATATTACATATGATGTTGTCATTAAGTGGTTCAGTGAGTACTGTGAACCTAGAAAAATGATATATTTCATAGATTCAGATTGGGTAGTTGTATACAAAAAGAAGGACAAACATTTGATGAGTTTGTGACTGAACTGAAAACATTGTCATCTTAATGTGAATTTAAAGAAGATAATATGATACGTGACCGGATTGTATTTGACATTAAAGAAGCAGAAACTAAAAACAAATTGCTGAGCTTAGAAAACCTAACATTTGACAAGGTAGAGACGTTATGCAGAACAAGAGAAGTAACATACAAAGATATAAAAGAAATGACAATGGACCTGGCGAATTTACACTACATGGGCAGTGAACAGAACACATGAACAAATAATAAAGGTGGTAAGTCAATGAATTATAATAATAATAATAAAATTGTTAAAAAGGAAAATAATTATAATAAGTTTAAGAAAGATAATAAAATGTATAACTCTACTGAAAATTATGATTGTAAAAAGTGTGAGTTGAATCATAAACCTCGTAGTTGTCCAGCTTTTGGAAAGGAATGTAGAGGATGTTGTAAATTAAATCACTTTAAAATAGGTTGTAAAAATAAAAATAAAAAAGTGTTTAAGACATCTGTAATTCAGGAAAAATGTGACGATGATGAAATTGATGAGTTCACAGACAATGAAATAAGTAAAAAGTATGTCATGTGGATAAGAAAGAAAGTTGGACTGAAGAAATTAAAGTTGGAAATGTGTGGTTGGGATTTAAATTAGATTCAGGAAGTGATATCAATATATTATCTTATGATGATTTTGTTAAGTTGAAACCTCAACCAATATTATCAAATTCTAAGTATAAAATTGAGGCTTATGGCGGTTTTAAAATCAACTCTATTGGCTATTGTGTAATCAACTGTTTAATTAGAAAGACAAATCAAAGTTGCTCATTGGAATTCATAATAGTTAAAACTGAAAATAATAAAACACGTCCAATTATAGGTTTAGTAACTTGTGATAAGTTTAACTTAATTAAAAGAGTTAATGAGGTAGAGATTAACACTAAAAATAATTTTATTAGTAAAAATATTGATGTTTTTACTGGGTTGGGTCAATTTCCTGATTCATATAATTTAGAGCTAATAGATAACTTTCAACCTAAAATTGTACCTTATTGTAGAGTACCATTAACAGTTAAAGATAGATATGAGTTAAAATTAAAATCGTTAATTGATCAGGGAGTGGTAGATTATGTAAATAGACCAACGAATTGGACAAATCATGTGGTAGTTATTGAAAAGCCCAATGAAACATTAAGAATTTGTTTAGATCCGCTTAAATACTTAAATAAAAATATTAAGGATGAACAATTTCCTATACCAACCTTAAATGAAATTGTTCCTAAGTTGAAAAATAAAAATTTCTTTACAGTTCTTGACTTAAAAGTTGGATTTTGGCAAATAGGGTTAACTGAGTCAAGCAGTAATTTATGTTCTTTTGCAAGTCCTTTAGGAACTCTAAAATTTAAAAAACTACAATTTGGTCTAAAAATAGCCCCATCAATTTTCCAAAAATATAATACAAAATACTTTGGTGATATTAAAGGTCTGTAATGAATTTTTTTTTATAGACTGTGAATTCAGTTTTCTTCATTGACAAAAATTTTCTATTTATTTATAATAATACATATATATTTTATATATTATAAAATTAGACATAAGTACATGTATACATAAATTATATTATATGAGAATATAATAAGAAAAAAATAGTTACACAAAAGTGTTACTCCGCGAATTTATAAAGGTAATATGAAATCGTAATTAATATTTAACATTAAGTATATTCACAAACATGTATAGATGTAAAGTTTAATTACTCACAATTATACGGATGTAATAGTGATCTACCCTGGTGATATTAACCGGTGTAGTAGTCGATAGAAAATGAAGTGAATCGCGTAGGTTATATCTGATGAGATATATCACGACAATATTAATGAAATATATGTATATATATATATATATATCACACGACGGTGGCGATTACAATAGAGAGAGTAATATATATATATATATATGGAACGATACGGGCACTGTCGCGGTGATAAAAATCACATGTATATATATGTACGCGGCGCGGATACGGTACGGGATATGATAACGACGACCAAAACTGTGGCGCGGCGGAAAAAACAACGGCGGCGATTGCGGCACGGGTAGACAAAGATAACGGCGTACTGTAGCGCGGCGGAAGACACACTCTAACACATGGCTAGTCGGCTGACTGCTTCTAGCAGTCCAATAGCCATCGGTAAAGAGGCCGATTGGAGACCGAGAGCTGCAGTAGTCAGATACTAGACACGATCAGAGCGGGTCGGGAAGGTGGTTTCAGAGCCGATACGGTAGGTCTTTTACCGATGTTCAGTAGAATGCGTCCGTGGTAGACGGGTAAGGGCGCACTACTTAATTTCTCTCGTTTTTTACCGGTATTGTTTTACTATTCGACTGGAAAGCGACATTAGGATAAATAATACAATGTTTAATAACTTTTAGTCATCATTTTAGTTAATTAAAATATATTAATTAACGACAATGGATTAATAAGTTGACTACCTTCAAAACGCATTTCCAATACGCGTCAAATAAAATTGTTAAATTTTAGCGTGAAATGATCGTAATGCGGTGAATTAGGCACTGTTGGCGGTAGCGTTGTATTCATTACAGGTCTTATAATATACTTTGGTGACTTTATAATTGCAGCTGATACTAAACAAGAACATGACAATATTTTAAAAGAGTTAATTAATCGTGCTAGAAAATATAATGTCAAATTTAATAAAGATAAAATTCAGTACTGCAAAGATCAGGTAGAATTCTTGGGACATTTTTTTGACCAAAAAGGAATGTCGTTAGATCCATCTCGCATTGAAGCAATTCAAAATTGAAAACCACCTAATAATAAAAAAGAGTTTCAAAGGCTGTTAGGGTTTATTAATTATGTAAGAAGCTTTATTCCAAAATTTTCAGAATTAACAACTCCATTAAGAAACCTATTAAAAAAAGATACCGAGTGGCCGTGGACAGACAACCAAACAATGGCTTTAAATTGTATTAAAAATAAACTAATAAATTCTCTAGTACTATCTTCTTTTGATCCAAATAAAAATATTGTAATTCAAACTGATAGCTCTCAATCAGGTTTGGGATGTTGTTTGTTACAAAATAAGCAACCAGTTATGCGTATGTTTCCTGTAGCTTAACAACTAATGAAATACAGTGGGCACAAATAGCAAAAGAGATGGCAGCAATACTTTTTGTATGTAAACAATTTCATGAATATATTTATGATAGACATGTAATTGTTCATAGTGATCATATACCACTAGTATCCTAGTATCTATAATGTTAAAAGACTTAGATAAAATTAAAAACAATCGTCTCAAAAGGATTAACACCAAATTGGCTGTAAATGATGTTGAAGTAAAATATCTACCAGGCAAAGAAATGTTTATAGCAGATTATTTAACTAGGGATTATATTGATAATTGTAAGGTAAATGATGAATCCATAAATGATTATGTTCATATAATTAATATTAAAAGTGTAGAATTTAGCAATGATAAGCTTGAAGAATTTAAAAATGAAACTATGTCTGACCCAGTACTAAGTAAAATTATGGAATATTATAAATCTCAATGGCCAGTTGATACAACTAAAATTCCAAATTTAGATGAACTTAGATATTTCTGGTCTCATAGAAATGACATAATTTTAAATAATGGACTAGTACTCATAAATGACAAAATAGTAGTTCCATTTAAATGCAGAAAATTAATATTAAATCTTTTACATGAAACTCATCTGGGTATAACCAAAACAATTAAAAGAGCAAAAAATTTTTATCAGTGGCTTAATATGGCAAAAGATATTGAAGACGTCATTAATAATTGTTATGTATGTGCTAAGTTTCAAAGAAAAAATTGTAAAGAAACATTAAAAAATCATAATTTACCTAAACGTAGTTTTGAAAAAATTGGTATTGACATTGCTGATTTTGGTGCTAAATATTACTTAATAATTTTTAATTATTATTCACGATGGTTAAAAATTCTATTTATTCAAGATAAGTCTGCTAATTCAATTATTTCAGCACTTAGAGGTCTCCTATAAAACAAGAACACCAAACTAGTCTATCAAGTTGATAATTGTATTAAAAAAGCAATTAATAAATGCAATAAAAATTCCATAGGTACAAAATAATAAGATTAAACTCAAATAATAAATCCCTACCTAAAGGTTAAAAATTATAAGTAATTTTCTCATACCTCATTGTTATTGGTTGATTTTAATTTCTTTTTGAAGTAAGAAAATACAGTATTTTTCCTTTTTGATTCCATTTTCAATTTCTGGTAGGTAATCTGGTATGAATATTTTGATGACAAGTTAAAATATATTATTAAAACTTTAAAATTACACAGGTTATGCCTAATTAATATATTTCATAAAATAAATTTAACCCAATTATTATGAGTTAATAAACAATTTAAGTTTTTTCAATTTTCACACAAAAAACTTGAGTAATGAGTACAGTAACAATTGATTTTTCAACATTCGGCAATCAACGTTGTCATAGATAATAGAAGAACGTCTTATGAACGTCCTTTTCGCCATAGAGTAATTATTCTATGGGTTTCACAAGCTCAAGAACCATAGTATTAATAATATTATTCTCTTTGGTAATTGAAGATAAATCCATAAGATTTAATCCATAAAATGTATCTATGGCATAATCAAAGATATATGCTTATATTTATGTGGGTATAATACAATTTCTTAGCAATTTACCAATCAATTTTTTTTTTTTTTAATAGTCGATTCTCATAAAATTATGGCTATAGGTTATAGGTATATTTTACATCAGAAAAACTGATGATTTACAAATTCACTTTAGTAGTATTGTAAATGTTGCGTTCCTAGCGTTCCGTTTCAAATAAATAGAAGGGGTACACTAAAAAAAAAAATAAAAAAAAGGGGGACTCCGTCCTCCCACGTCCCCCCAAATCAAGTACTGATTTTACAATGCCTAACAATATAGGACAATTTTTAGGTTTCAAAAATCGTAGATATTATGATGATAACGTTCATTATAAATCGGATATGCTGGTAAATATTACCAAGACAAACTGTATATATATATCGTTTCAAACTAGGGCTTACGATTTCCTACGGGTATTTGAAATACACGGGTACACGGGTAGACGTGTATTTAACCGTGTATTTAAGTACACGTGTATTTAACCGTGTATTTAATATAACACGTGTATTTAATGATCTATAATAATTTATAATGTATAACAATTTATAAATGTTAATAAATTTAGGATATAGAAAAAAAAATGTAACAGTAGTACACAGGCGTACACTATAGTATATACTATAGTTAGTTCGATGGTCAAGGACGTCATTGCAGATTATACTTATATTATATTATGCTCTGTGTATGCAATAATTATTACGAAGATTATATCTATACAAAAGTGCATTATTTCGCTGCTTATCAATTATATCATATAACAATATAAAAGACATGAATGGCTGAGCCCGTAACAAATATTAAAACGCTTAATAAATAATAATATATGAAAAGTAAATAATGGGAATAACAAAAATAGGTTAATCAAACAAAGATAATAATTGATAAACTCTTAGTTTATTATATAGTTTATACTCCAAAGTCCAAATTAAACGATACCATATTATGTTATATTTGCCGCCGTCTCTCAGTCTCAAGTGTCACCTCTCAAGTTCAACGTATTTTAACTTCTAAAATGTCTAAATTAAAAAGTTGGGTATGGCAGTATGCCAAACGTATTGGAGACAAAGGATATTGTAATATGTGTGATGAAGATATCAACGAATTTTCATGTACTGGTGGAACTACGGGATCATTAGGTCGACATTTAAAATTAGTGCATAATTTGAAGCCAACAAATTGTCAGTCATTAAGGTACGTTTATTTGTTTGAATTTTTGTTACTAAGTAAGATACGTGATATCATATAGGTTGTTGGTCGACGGTCATACCACAGAATAGTTTTATCATTGATTTTCATTTGACAATGTATATAAAAAATTATAATTTGAATACTTTTTTCTGATTTTTTAGTAACATAATAAACTGTTTACATAAAACATCGCATTAAATTTTCAATCCTTAAGTATAAAAAACTAAACGCTTGATGAATTTTTAACAACAAAACCATTTGCAAATTTTCAATGATGAATTTCGGTCAAAATTTGATATTTAAATGCTTATAAAAAAAAATTGTGCCTATGTATTTTTATTATTTTTGATTTGCTAATTAATCCACTTGTCGAGGAATTTTGTATTAAATTTTCAAAAAATTTGACCCAACGAAATTTTTTTATCGATATTTAAAAAAAAAAAAATTGGAAAAACCGAAAATTTCTTAGGCCTACAATTAGCCGAAAACTTGTCAAATTATTTTAAAATTTTTTTGGTGTGTATAAAATGGTTATCTTAACAATTGGTGAAATTTTAAAATGTCTGCGATAATTTATTTTTAAATTACATCAAAATAAGAAATTCGTGCACGGAAAAAACGGGGAAACACCCAATGTCTTTCTTCCAAGTTCAAAGTGTTCAAACGCTCATAAAAATTTAGTTTGACTTACGGTAAAAATGTTTTTTGTTAGAATGGTAGAAAAACTTATGGAGAATCTCATATTAAATTTTCAAATTTTAGACTCAAACCAAAAAAATACGTATTACGCATTTTACGTATTTTTTCAAATTTCTAACTTTAGACGCTAATAAAAAACAATCAAAAATTTACGCTCAATTTTTTTTTTCCATTTTCTTAATTATCTCAAACGGAATAATTTTATTATTTGAAAACAATAAATTACTCATACGTGTATATTATTATATAAATACAAGTTGTACTGTACAACGTATGATGAATCTTGAGTATACTTTTCGTGCACTCTTCAGCCAAAAAATTTATATCAATTAATTCGAAAAATTATAAAATTTGTGATTTAAGTTCATCAACATCAAGTTCATCGACCTGCACCTCTACATTACCTTTACCTTCATCTTCCGATTTCGCAGAAAATGATGACTCTGATGGCATAAGTGAAGTGGAAGGTCCAGTTAACTCAAATGTTGAACATAAGTCACCAGTTAGTCGAAAACGCAAAAGACCTAATGTATTGAAAGTTCAAAAATCTAAATTTGCGTGCAGTAACGAACGAAGAGAACTGATTCATGAATCATTAGCAAAATTAATATCAATGAATCAACTACCAATTTCATTTTGTTCGAGCATAGGATTCAAAAATTTTATGGCTGTCGTTGAGCCCAATTATAAAGTTTGTAAGCAAGAAGCAATGAAAGCTAGAATAAATAGATTAAAAAAGTTAGTTGAAACAAAAATAAGGGAAAATCTACATCAGACAAAAAGTATCGTTTGTACAACTGACGGCTGGTCTTCGTTATCTCAAGATTCATATATTACCGTAACTGCACATACAATTGATTTACATTGGAACGTTAGCTCTTATACCCTTAGCACGCATGAAATGGAAGAACGCCATACAGCTGAGAATCTAGCGATTCAATTGGGCAATACATTTAATGAATGGGAAGTTAACAGTAAAGTCATAGCTGTTGTCACCGACAATGCTAGGAACATTGTTAATGCCATTTCATTAATATCTAGCGATACAAACATTAGCAGTGTAACATGTGCAGCTCATTCACTTCAACTTGCTATTAACCATTCGCTAAGACAAGATAATATTCAATTATTAGTTGAAAAATGTAGTAAACTTGTTTCTCATTTTAAACATTCAAATATAGCGAAACGATCATTAGAAATTAAACAAGAACAGCTTGGTATGGCAAAAACGGCTTTGATTCAATACTGTATGACACGTTGGAATTCTACCTTCATGATGTTAGAACGTCTATACATTAATCGATCTCCATTAGCTAACGTCATAGCTGATCGAACTATTACAAGTGCAACTATGGCACAAAAGTTTGAAATTACAGAGAGCCAATGGGCTAGGGTAGAATTTCTTATCAAAAAACTCAAACCACTACAAATAATAACGCAACTATTTTGTGATGAAAAGCATTCTCCCGTTTCAATGGTCAGACCATTACTACAAAAAGTAATAGAAAAACATTTATCAATAAATGACACTGAAGATGATATTGAAATATATTTCAAGCAATCACTTATAACACAAATAAAAACCCGTTTTAATCTTGAATGGACATCCTCAAGTACTGTAAACCTAAGTCAAATATCTTCTTTACTCGATCCAAGGTATAAGGACTTAGAACATGAGTCACTTGATTCAAGAGATGATATTCGAAAAGAGTTGCAAAATATACTTGAAACTAATTATCCACAGGTTTCAGTTACGGAACATACAAAAAATTCACATACAAGTGCCATGGAGTTCCTATACGGTGACGAAATGATCGATATGAATGATCCAAAAATACAATTACAAGGTTATCTGGCTGAACCTCAACTAAGATTTGATTTGGATCCTTTTGAGTGGTGGAATACAAGAACAATCAAGTATCCAATCATTTCCGAATGTGCGAAGAAATATCTCACAATACCAGCTACATCAGTCAGCTCTGAAAGATGTTTTTCAACTGCCGGAAATATTGTTACACCAAAAAGGAGCTGCTTACTCCCAGAAAATGTAAACACGTTAGTTTTTTTGTATCAAAATAGACATCTAATTGATTAATATATTTATAACCTTATACAAATTATTATAATTATAGTTTATTATTATTTGTTTTGTTGTTAATGTTTTTTGTTTAATATTAATTATAATTTATTATGTTATTATATTATCTAAGACTGGAATGTGAGACTAATATCTTCTATTAATATTGTATATTTATTATTTATTACCTACTGTTAAATTGGTTTTTTTCTATATGCTAAATATATTAACATATATAATACATTATCAATTATTATATATCATTAAAAACACGTGTTATATTAAATACAAGTGTAATATTAAACAGGGCTTGAAACCGATTTTCGTTACCGATTTTGAATCGTTTAAACCGTTAAAAACCGAAACCGAAACCGGAAAATTTTTTTTCGGTTTCAAGCCCTTAAATACACGTGTAATATAAAATAAACGTGTTATATTAAATACACGTGTAATATTAAATACACGTGTTATATTAAATACACGTGTAATATTAAATACATGTGTAACATTAAATACACGGATCAATACACGGGTTTCATAATTACACGTGTACCCGTGTATTTAAGTACACGTGAAATCGTAAGCCCTATTTCAAACCTAGTTATGGGTTCATTCAACAACGGAAAGCAGTGCCATACAATACACGAGTTTTATCCATATGTACCTCCAGGATATAAAATAATAGAGGTTCCAATACATTTGATATTTTATCCTCTTAATTCTACATCTATAAAGCATGCGACGAGTATAACTTTAAAAAATCAAAACAATGAGTTGGTCGATCTACGAGGAGAACCGATATCGATACTACGGTTATTAATTCAAGACTTGTGATAAAATGGTGATACAATTTCATAATATATATAGGACTACATGTAAAACCCGTTCGTCGTGTTAATAACACTAACAAGATAACAACTCTAAAGAAAAATTCGAAATAGAGGCGGCTTGGACAAGGTCTAACAGCAAAAGATTTAACTTTTTTACGTTTGTTAAACGCTATTTAATATGAACGATGTGTATTTAGATGTCACAGCTAGATACACCGACGATTGCAGAATAACTCAAATTGAATATCACTTCTTTTTACCTTATTTTACGTCAGCCCTCTCCAATAACAATGAAGTGCGTATCGCTTTACATAACACAGAGTCTTATACTCTACCGTGTGAGAGTTCTATTTACATCGAAGGAACAAAAACCAAACCTGCAGAAATAACTGACGACATTCTATTTATTATCAACGGGCTTGCATTTCTTTTCTCCGAAATGAAACACGAGATAAACAGTATTCAAATTCAAAAACTCGCTAATCCAGGTATAACAACCACATTAAAAAAATATTGCTCTTATAATAAATCGAATATTACTTCACACCATAACGCTGCTTGGGATAATGATAATGGTTGTATTAATCTTAAAGATTGGTTCGGTTTTTGTGAAGATTATAAACGTATTTTAATAAACTGCGATCAACAACTTATATAAAATAGAGCTTCGATAGATATAAATTCTGTGTAGCAATACAAAAACAATAAAGTTGTCACAGATGCACCTAAACTAAAAGACGTTAAAATAAACATAACAAAAATAATGTGGAGAATACCTATAGTAAAAGTCAGTGATAAAGAAAAAATTAAATTGTTGAAAGTTGTAAACAATCAAGAGCCACTTATTTGTGTGTTTAGACCATGGGAGTTGTATGAATATCCGTTTCTACCTCAAAACACATCGCATTCCTGGAAAGTAAAAACATCCAACAATGGAAAACCCACGATATGTTATCATTGGATTTCAAACTGATAGGAAAAATAGCTCAAATAAATCAATGTAATTTTTTGACCATTGTAAAATTAAAAACTTGAAGGTTTATTTAAACGCTGAAGTATTTCCCTATGACGATTTCCAATGCGACTTTACCAAGAATAAGATTGGTACATTATACCACGCATACACCGAGTTTCGAAAATCTTACTATGGACATGATAATGTTGCACCTCTGTTGTCCAGATCTGATTTTAAAAATCTATCTCCGATTTTAATTGTTAACATGATCAGACAGAACGATAACGTAAAAACGCCAACTGTTGACCTCAGGATTAAAATTGAAATCGATACACCGTTTCCTGTTTCCACTTCAGTTTATTGTTTAATATTACATGACCAAATTATAATTTATATATGTTCATGTATGCGTGCTTCGTACGGCGTGTAATGTATCGCGCGTATATTCCGTATATTCCGACCCGTATATTCATTTTGAGCTTCGCGCGTGAAAAACGGTCGATTGTTCGCGGCGGCGACGTGGCTAACACTATGCTGAGCGCCGCCTTCGTCGTACTCATACGACCTACCCGACTGGTAATTATCGTGTGTACGAGTTGTTACGCGTGTCGGTGACGGGTGCATATTGATCCGCGGAACTGTGTTGTTGTGTGGCTGTTGTGCTGCTGCTAGACGTGTCTCCGTAAAGAAACTCGTTATGCTTACCTCAAGCACCCGTAACCGAGCCTCGAACGATTTTGAGTCGTTCATTTGTGGCAACGTTTGTGTCAACAACTTTAACTGTTCCGCCGCGGTTTTAAAAATGTCGCTCTCTACCGGTTCTGCGAACTGTCCCTGTTGTATGGTCGACTGATGCCCGCCGTACTCCGACAGGTTGCCCGTAGGTTTTTGACTTGCTGTTGAGCTTGTCGAAATCCCCCCGGGCGGCTGTCCGAATATTTGGCTGGCGCTCGTGTCTGCCAGCGATGGAGAAACATTCGATTGCCCTCCCGTATCGTCCGCCAATATATTTATTGATGGTTGCACGGGATAGAACCTGACATTCCCAGGGTCCTGTCCTCTTTCCCGAAAATATTCCTCGAGCTTGAGAATTATGTCCGGTTTAGAACCTGATATGCTTATTTCCCGGGCCGTACACTCGCTACGTAGCTGTACCGTCGTCAATTGTTGTAACGATTTACCTGACATGTTGTACTTCTTTTGCAAGAGTTTACACACATAGAAATAGGATAGTTGTTTTAACTGCATACTATGTTCTCAAGCATTATAATTGAAATAAACTGCATTTGTCAGTTAAATTAACTGCAATAGAGCGTTGATCTAAGTATAATATTTCGACTATTTGAAGATATTGAAATAACACATTAAAATAGTTAATTCGAGAATCCAGTTTATTTAATTTAACATGTTTGGAGAGTAGTAACTGGGTCCCTGGGGGGCCATCACCGCCACCGCCACCGCCACACCGCCACCCACCCCCGCGACCTACCACTCACCCAAGGTACCGCCACCCGTACCACCACTCGCTGCCCAGCCATGGTTAGCGCCGCCGTCACACCACCTCCCGCCCCGCCATAGATGCCGCAACCGGACACTGCTCAGCCGTTATCTCGTAGTACACATTATCTTTATACCTATATTATATACTTAAACATATATCTATATATCTATATCTATACATCTATATACGTACAAAACACAAATGCATGGACCTATGTATACATGTGCATATCCCTGCAACAGCATCACCAAAGAATCTGCAAGCACATCATAAATCTTTACATGCCGATTATGCATGTAATGTGAAATCCAAACATTGTAAGATGTTTTTTCACATACATATTTTTTTTTTTTTACTTAGATTTTTTATTCAGCATTTCCATACACTTAAAATAATGTGATTTAAAATAATCATCGATTATTGAATCAGTATGAAACAAATTTGTCATGAGAAGGTTTAGTGTCATTTCATAATGTTTAATTTAGCAGTCTTTTTTTTTATTTCTTTATTAATAATAGAGAATTTTCAAGACATAAAAAAAACAACAACAACAACAATAATGCATTTGATACTCCAAATCAGGATTTACCTCCAATGTAAGTTTAATGTTATTTTATTTTATTATTAGTTTATTTATCATATTCGGTGTTTAGTGTTGATGAACTACCTACGACACCCGTTACAATAGACGAGGTAGCAATAATGATGGAGGAATTTCTCGAGAACGAGATCAGGAATTTGATGGTTGAAGGTTGGTTGCCACAACCTTTCGACCAAAACCGATTATTTATAATGTAAGTTTATTATTATTATTATTATTATTATTTTTTCTAACATTATAAAAAAAAAAATCTTTAAAGTAGTGATGATGAAAAAATGCCAACTGACGAAGATTTGAGTGACGACGAAATGTCTGAAACGTTTTCGCCCGTTATTTCAACAGACGACGACGAAGATTTGTGATTAAAAAAATAAAAATAAAATAAAGTTATAGAATAATCAAGAGTTATATTTTTCATATATATATATGTAATACGTGTTAGGTATTAGATTCAATACAAGCTCTTAACAACAGTTTATCATCATCTGTGTATTCTTCACCCCAAATATATTTATCAAGGGCTTCAAGACATATATTATCTGAATCTTCGCCACCCCATGGATCGATATCATTTGGTTTATCTATAATAGTAAATATATGTTATGTATGATGCACGGAAAAAACAACATTAAATGAACATACCATTGGTCTGTTGTTGATTAACACAATCATCCGATATATGTTTTACATAGTTTCTAGTCTATAACAACAACAACAAATATATAGGTATACATGACTATGGTAAGGTAAGTGCTATAATAATATATTTTGTCATACTAACTTTGTTAACAGAAATATTTTCACCTTGGCTTAATAGATTATTATAAAACATACGTCTTGGTGTATTTGATAGCTACAAATATAATAAAATGTGTTATTTTTAATATATTATTTATAAGTAATTAAACATACCATTTCATCAAACTCGCCATTCGCTAAAAAGTCGATGAAGCCTGCTGGTTTTGCGTATCATTTTTTTAGGGTTTTTTCTCGATTCATTTAAAAAATATTGAAAAAAAAATTTTAATTTTTGACCCCCCAAAGTACCAACTAGATTCAATTTCCTTTGCAAAGAGGGACTGAAGTCAAAAATCGAAGCATTCTTACGGCTCCAAATGTGTCGATAGACACAACAAAAAAAAAACACACATCATCGTAAAATCAATACATTCATCACTCCGTTCAGAATCTAATATTTACATAAAAATATATTATCTTAGAGACTATATTTACACTACCTACCTAGATAATTAAACAGCAGCTTAATTAAAGAATGGTTTTCACACTATACAGTATACCTTTTAGTAGGTATAATATAAAATCTCCATTAACCATTATCAATATTATGCGCGGGTAAATATGTATGTTTCATAATAATTATATGATAATATAATAATAATCCTTACTTGTTTCTGATTGGTCGCTGAATTTTGCTCTCGATCCTCTCGTGAAGGTCCGATTAGTATCTATGACCATTATACTATTTATACTTATTATATAGTTATTATCGGTTATGGCCCTTATGAGGATCATAAAATCGACATAAAATTTTGTTTTGACTTCTGGTATTTACTTTTGGTTTTGATAAATTGCCCAGTTGCTACAAATTGAACGAATATTTGAACGTTCATAAGTCGGAAACGAATTATTCAAATTAAATAGGTACTATAAAATATGAAAAATTATTTTTTTTAGTATGTGTATTGTTTATAGAATTTCGCTATCGAAAATAGGTATTGCTATTTAAAATCAAAAGTTGATAGTGTCTTTCCTAATAGGGGAGCTATTAAAACTATCAAAATTATAACACAGTGTAAAACAGTAAAACCTAGAAAGTGTAAAAAAAAATTGTTTAAAAATTCCGAATACTTACCGTGATATTGACTGGTTCGTGATGAAAAAAATATTACTAATACATAGTAGGTACTTATAATATTGTAATATTACATAATAGAAATGTTATAATGGAAATTTGGATACTAAATATATTTATAAAAACCAAATTGGTCAGGTACTTAATGATGTAGCTTTAATCCGACAAAAATAATATATACATAATTTTTTCTCTATTTACTCAGCCAATATTATTTAACACGAGGTTTAGCAGTTACTATACAATATTAATGAAAACAGTAATTCGTACTTACCAAATATGATAAGACAAAACCAAAAAAAAAGCTGTCTGCTTAGCCGTAGTTAGGTGTGGACCGTGTGGCGAATATAAATTATAAACTGTAGTAGTTTAGAAAACTAAAAAACGTGTAATCCGTTATAATCGTAATAAACCGTATGAGTAATAATAATATGACAATTTACATTATTGTAATATTGGAATAGTGTGCGCGGCGGTGGCGTTCATCGTCCGTGCAGGTTTAGGCATTTTATGGTTTTTCCAACCATTCAACTGACAAGTCTGTTACCACACGACTCATGTACTCGGCGAATAATATACAATTATGATGCTATATGAGTCGTGTAGGAAATATTTAATCGTCAATTATGGTGGTTATTTTTACTCGCCGAATCACTTGTCATGTCCCATCGGTTGTCGGTAAATTTGACACTAGTTAAAGGAAATATAAATAATATTAATCGTAATAATTTATTATCGTAATTTCCCACACAACTCGTCCTTGCTCGCCACTCGCGCCGAAAGCGACAAAAATATATATTTGTTAGTACTCAGTTGGAAGTGTACAACGGATTTTCGGTACATTTGCAATACTCAAAATTGAATGTTCGAATGAAACCACTATGGAATTTTTTTACCCTTTACGAAAAAGAAAGATTAAAATGGAGTCCTAAAGATCCTTTACACAAAAATAGAAACGCCGTTAATGATGGTTGGTAGAGAATAAAAGATCAAATAAGTGTAGACTGTTCATAGATAATTTAATTTCAACAGAATCAACATTATCAGTTTTAAATCTCCAGCGACCAAAGGGATGAAAAAAGGAAGAACACAAACGTTATTGAAGACTGCGTGATGGATGCATACAAAGGATAGGTTATATTATAATTTCGTTGAAAAACCACAAAACGATGATTGTTCTTTATATGCAGAACTACTCGCTCGAAAACTTAGATCGTTTGATGAGTTTACTCGTGAAATACTTATGCATGACATCAATGATTTAATTTATCGAGCAAAACGAGAAATACGAAATTGTTCTGCACAATCGCATTTACCATTATTACAACATGGAGATCAGTATCCATCATTTTATAAAAACTATGTCATACCACCATACAATCATATCATTTCTTTGTCTTCATCAAACTCAACTATGATACATTCTATTAATATGTGTCCAGTGTTTTCACCTACTTTTTCTTCTTATTCATCACAAAATTCTTGCATCAGCCAACCATCTCCAAATCTTAATCCTTATAATAGCTGTCAATCTATAGACACTGATACTACCAACATTAATCAAAATGAAAGCATGGAAGATAATTATAATATGTTTATTGTTTGTATAAAATAGATAATTATCATAATTATTTAATTATTATTAATTATTATAAGAAAAATTTAATTCAAGTAGATGAAACGGTGAGAATTGAGGATGCAGACAACAGAGATTGATGGAAAGGTTAGGTAGAAGCTAAGAAAAAAAATATTATATATATATATATATATTACGAAGCCAGTTATCAATTATTATTTTAAAATACAAAAAGGAGTAAATATTTGTTATTATTATTAATATTTAAGAGTGCTGTTATTTTTTTTTCAAACATGTATTATTAATTAATACCTTAGTTTAATTAAATAAAAATTAAATTGATATAAAATGTATTCTACCTTTATTTGATATTTTAGCCCATGGATTAAAGCGTAAAACACCTCATGTACAATATTAGATATTATTTGATTTAAAAATTTGAACTAGTAAGACAAACTAGTAAAACCATCTCCAGATGCCAGAAATCGAAGAGTTACTACTTATCTATCTTGAATAGGTATAGCTTTTCTCATGTTTGTACCTTGTTTGTTAATAATTGGACCAATTTTATTAAGTAGATGCTCACAGTCTTCTGCTGACATCCGACAAACATTTGTAAATTTTCCAGATGGTTCATGATTTAAATCTTACAAAATGTTTGATGCATTATAAATAATATATGTATACAAATAGGTACTATATAGATACTATTATCTATTTTACATATTAAGTGTTCATATTCGTGGATTACAATACAACATAATATAGAAATGGTTATCATAAAGACTTACCTAATATATTTTTAAAATTATTAATATTGTTTGAATAAATAAGTAATTAAGTGTACATCAAAAAGGTTAAAAATATTGGATATATTGCAATGTGTTTTTTTTAGAGTTAAACATCATAAGTTAAATATAAAAAATTACTTACCTTTCTCGAATTTTATTTAAAGACAATGTCCACCACCTTATTTTAGTTTTTTTTTTTCAGTTTTCATTTTTAAATTTTATATGCAGCACACAAATTACAATATATATAATAATAACAAATTTAATATGTTATTATATAGGAAATGTAAAAAAATGACCAGTAAATAGTAATTACAGACAATTAGGTATAGAATAAAGATTTAATTTATATTAGTATATTTTTTTTAATGTTATATAATGTGTATAATGTAAAATGTATACTTATTATGTAGTCTAAATTTTTATTTTAATAATATTATAATTACCTCATTTATGATTGAGTTTAATATGTTGTATTTCTTTATTCCTAAGTATTATATTTCATAATATTGTCAATATTACACCCCAACACAAGAACGTCAATCCAAGGGTGAAGTTTTGTGTTACAAATTCTAAATTTTGCGTTACAAATTATTACAAGTAGGTTACTAATTTTGTAAAAAAAAAGTACGAAATTTTAAATTCGGCCGCTAGGCTGACGTCAACCCAGCACCCCTAAAAAAGAACACTTTTTTCGGGGGTAAGACTTGTGTTACAAATTCTGATTTTTGCGTTACAAATTGTTACAAATTAGGTACTAATTATCTGAAAAGGTTTGAGTTAAAAATTTTGAATTCGGGGTGCCAGGTTGACAGAGCTATAGAAAATAGTACAAAATTAAAAAGTATTATGTTTTTTTTATAATTATTTATAAAATAGTAATTCACACTATTGACTCCAAACTTTCAGATTATTTTTAAATATTATAACTTATATTCTTTTTGTATTAATTATCATAATTTAATATTTATAATATTAATATTATTGATAAAAATGTTAGGGCGTTGAATAGGTAGGTAGTAGGTACTATTCAATATTATTGGACTTGATTATAATTGATTTATTGTAATTGCAAACATAAATTTAATTTTCCGGTAACCAGATTTTTTCAGAAATGTATTATTTTAATATTCTTCATTTTTCTATATTTTTCGCGCTCTAGGAAAAACTGTTTTTTTTTTCAAAAGTTTTCCTGAATTTTCGTCCCCCCTATGAAATATCTTAAGAGAACGCTACATCCGCATGAGTTATCTCCGTCTACTCTTACATATATAAATAATAAACATAGCAAATTTCCGTTCGGCAAAATCAATCTTTATGCAATTACTTTTATTAGTGTTCTGCTTTACATTCTAAAACGCATCGAGACGGTTCGACCGCAGGTCACTTCCAGACGGTTTTTAATCAGTTCGCAAATCGGTCTAGTCTGGCCCCTATAACGCGTTTTATATTTAAACCTATTTTATATTGGGTGTCGTGGTTCAATTACCGATCGGCTCCTGTTAGTCGGCAACCGACAAAACGCATCATCCAAAAAGTCTAGACATAGACAATACATATACGGGCGTAGTGCACTCTTAATTATTTTTATCATTAGGTAGTTTTATATCTTAGAATAAGTATACATAATATATAATTTGTAAAATTCTTCAGTATAGTTATAGTAGGTACATTTAACTATGTTCTATATATTGAATTACCTGTAATTAGGTAATATACAGTGAACTGTAGACTGTACTTGTATATATTACCTATACTATTATAGGTATAGATATTATGGCTTAATATGGCATATAAGTTGTAGTCACTGTATAGTATATATTGTATACATATAACAACTTAAAATCTACACTTATTACTTTTTCTTATAAATTAATAACATATTTTATTTTATGTCGAGCTTAATGACTTAGACGACATTTTAATTTAAATTATGAACCCATTCAGAGGGGTTCGGTATATTTTCGAAGAAATAAATAATAGTATCATAGAGGTTGATTGAGGAATGACTGGAAGGAGTTACTAGTGAAAAATAGTTACTTCCATAGTTCCATTAGGATCCATTAGGATTTCCACCAAAGTTATCTGAATAGTAAACGTAGTCAAACAGTCGACCGACGATCTATAGTTTTCAGACTTCTGCTAGATATTAAACAATTTTATAATGAATCCAGTTGATCAAATCGAACCACCTCACCATGATCTATCGTTTTTTTCTAGACAAGTATGTCTAGTAATGGTAAGTAGTACTGTACTAAGTAGTAATGTAGTAATGGTCTACGAGGGCGTTCAACAGTATATATTGACAATATAGGCTATGCTTATTACCAACACTCAACTACAAATAATATTCGGTAAATTTTTAAAATAATGTAAATCAAAATTGTTTTTTTTTTTTTTTGTTTGTCCAGGGCTCGGATTTTATAGCACTAAAAGTAACTGAAATATGTGCTTTTATATGTCCTTTAAAATCTTAAAATTAGCGCTATAATATTCCTTAAAGACACGATAAATAGCAAAAATTAAAATTTATTCTGTCATTTATATATTTTATTTATTTATATTTATATAAAAAAACAAATTACTGACTATAACTTCAAATAATTATAAAATAAAACTGTCTTTAATATCTTTTTGATATTTTAAATTGCAACAAGAACATAGAATCATATTTTCAAGTTTTAAATATTTAAATTGAAAATGTTTTTTAATTACCTACAAGTTTTTAATACAATATTATAAGGAACGAATACACAATTTATTCAATAGTTTACTCGTGTTAACATATTATATTCTTTTTAATTAAAGAATTCGTATAAAATATTTATATATTTGCAACGTGCTCTGATACTTATATTAAATATAATATATAAATTACTACATACCACAACCAACAATAACCTAAACATTGGGGGTGCAACAGACATTTTATGATAGGGGTATAAAAATATTACTATAATCGGATTCTAAAAGTGAGCAGGAGATTAAGTACAGATTTTCTTAACATATTAATATAAATCATCAACGGCGGCGGAGCGGCGTTAGAATGCCGGACGCAGCGACAATAGTACATTATAACAAGTTATACTATGTGGCGGCATCGTTCAGAGTCAAAGACGGATCATCGCACGTATGCTTGTCACCCGGTATAAAATATTATAGGCACACAATTACCATCCGATAGAATAATAGGAATATTGTTTGACACACGACGTTGCGCGGATAACGCAGAGGCGTGGGAAGAAGCGGATGCAGGTGTTGCTGACCATCAGGGACCTGAGGGTACCGCGGGAGTCCCTGTATGATATATAAGGGGGCCCCGAATAGGCACATTTCAGACGTGATCCACCAGAGTTAGAGAGAGCACCTTCACGTCACCCAGTTCAATAATCTTATTATTTGGACTTAGAATATTTTTCAGAGTTTAATTTATTAAATCATTTGGACTTAGAATATTTTTCAAATAAAAACACTTAGAAATATTTCGATCGGTTATATTTTTTACAACTACATCCATTCCATATTACATCTTTCAATTGCTTGAACGTGGCACGTTACATATTTAATAATTTTATAATTAGGATATCTGAGATGCGAGAGAAGACGCTATGACTGTCATGTCTGTGCACAAAGTCCCCTTTATGACAACGCTCCTATTACAATATCTTCTGCTCACACTCACAACCATATACCTACTCCACGTTATTCAATCGGGATAAGACAATTTATGAATAGATTACGAGAAAGAGGAATGATGGAAAACATTGCACCACACTTAATAGTAGATCAAGAAGCTCACCTGCAAGTTATTTAAAATAATATACCAATAATATGATGTATGAACAAAATTATCTTTTATCTTTCTATTTAACACAAATAAACAATTTTTATAGCAACCCTGCAATAGCAATGGAAATTGGACGTCCAGCAGCAATAAGATCCATTCACAGGGCAAGACGTAGAGTTAATCCTTCCATACCACAGTTATTATGTGATTGGCGGATATCATCAATTCGGACGAATTTGGACCACAACTATTATACGTCAATGGAACGCGAGATTTTTTTTTCAAGGTTCTCTTGAAATCCTAAGGGATGATGGCAGTATCCGATTTGTTGATTTAGTGTTCACAAATGTCGCATTTCTGCAGCAAATGAATGCACATATCCAAACTGTGAGAACATTATGTATGGATGGTACTTTCCAAGTTCGTCCAAGACAACCGCCAGATATTGAACAATTATTCACGGTTCAGATTATTTTGAATAATGTGGTTAGTATTGAATTAACATTTCAGATAGTCATGCATATTGTAAAAGCATACTATTTACAATCATACAACACATGGAATTTATTTATTCGTAGGCAATTCCAATAGTTCACATCCTCATGGTAGATCGTCTGACGGAATCATACTGCAGTCCTACAATTTTTACGGGAAGACTTGGATTTGAACTTAGATTACCAACAATTACAGATCATAACTGATTTTTAACAAGCACTTAGAAATGCTATTAATAGAGTAATGCCTGAAGTCAACAACTCTGGCTATTGGTTTCATTTCATCCAAGTTAGTGTTATAAATAGATATAATTCAAAATTGTATGAGAATAAAATAATACCAAATTTTTTTCAGAGTATTGTCCGTTTCATGAGAAGCCATCACCTTACACAATTAAGTACTACAAATGAAGATGCGAGGAGGATCTTAAGAATGGTAATAATTATTCAAATTTTTTATTCTTATTTTGATCTATTTAAAATTTACATTTTCACCATGTATATTATACCACTATCCATTTAAATAGTTGGCAAGATATAGCTGCAAAAAAAAACATGTGTAATGTTAAATTAAAACCGATAAAAGACTAATAGTGATTTCTATAAATAGCAATAACAGTTTTAACTTTTAGACAATATATTTATCAATATAATTGCATTTAGGTAACTAGGTATGTTAAATTAACTTAAGCATTGAAATAACATATTGATTAAACCGTTACATACATATACATTCATGTTAATTAGAGAAGTTTAAATTTAAAATATTAAGTTAAAATATTATCGCATCAACTATTACTTAGGAAAATATGAATTATGATAGATAATATACTTGATATAGAAGCAAATATTCTTTCAAGTATTTTTAATAAT
This sequence comes from Aphis glycines, assembly GCA_009761285.1. Classification (NCBI taxonomy): domain Eukaryota; kingdom Metazoa; phylum Arthropoda; class Insecta; order Hemiptera; family Aphididae; genus Aphis; species Aphis glycines. The sequence goes on from VYZN01000824.1 coordinate 91,498, forward strand.
TTCAGTTGATGTCATTAGCATATTTGCTTGCCGATGAAATAAGGTATCACGGTGTGGCATTTTCTATCCAGTTGGGATTTCATGTTATTCAAGACACTGGTAAGTAAATCTTGTATTATACCTAAAAATTATATTATTATGTAGGTGCTTATTAATATTAATACTTATTATATTATAGTAACTGAGTACCATCTTGATGTGGAATTACATGATCTTATGCAATATTTTCAACGGTATTGGATGAGTCTATGTGAAAACCGCAAAAAAAAAAATCGCGAAAATAAAAATCGCGAAATATTTTAACAGCGAAAATACTAATAGCGAAAAGTAAGAAAACCTATATATACTTTTAAATTGTAATAAGTAATAACAATATTAGATAATCAATGTCAATTTATACTTCTGCGTCTTCGATAACGTAGGTAATAAAGATAAACTGTGTTTGAACTTAACCATTACTGAGTCGTCCGTTGCCCGATCTGTATCAGTTTCGTATATTGTCGTATCATATCCGTTATATGTAAATTTCTTTAATCATAATTCATAATCATTCGTAATGGAATTTATTCAAAGTTAAAAAAACAAAAAATTATTAAAATATAATGGTTATTTGTTTAGGTTTGATAAAAAATATAAAAATACCATGTATTTGAGATGTAATGAAGACTTGTGTAAATCGCGTATTAATTTAAGAAACGAAGAAATAGTCAAAGGACCCAGTGATCATAATCATGTAATTTCGAATTTAGAAATTGAACAACGCGTTTGTATAAATAAAATAAAAATTCGAGCTCTGTCATCTCAAGATAATCCACATCAAATCGTTTCCGAAGCGTCAACATTGTGTTCGCAAGCAGTTCACGGAGCCCTCCCTCCAGTAAGTTATATTAAACGCACTTTATGTCGAATACGACAGATTAATAGTTCTGCTCTATCTAACCCTTTAACTTTAACTGATATTACAATACCCAATAATTTTTCCCAAACTATTGATGGTCGTCAATTTATAATAAATGATATTGAACCAGTTGAAAATCGGATTTTAGTATTTGCCACAGAAAATACTTTAGATTTACTGGCTAAATCTGATCATTGGTTTGCAGATGGAACTTTTAAGTCATGTCCTCCATTATTCGCAAAAGTATACACGATTCATGTTATAAAGAATAATTTGGTTATACCAGTGGTTTTTTCTTTAATGCCAGATAAAACGCAAAGTTCGTATGAAAGGTTATTTACGGCAATAAAAACACATAACATTAGTATAAATCCCAAAATAATAATGACTGATTTTGAACAAAGTTCAATAAACGCATTTATATTACAATTTCCCAATGCTAAACAAAATGGTTGTTTTTTTCATCAAACGCAATGCGTTTGGCGAAAAATCCAAACTATTTCCGGAATGGTAAAAAAATATAAAACAGACTCGGAATTTTCATTGCAAGTTCGTTATCTATCTGCCTTAGCTTTTGTTCCCGAAAATGACGTTATCGATGTATTTGAGACATTATGTGAAAGTACGTATTACACTGATAATGAAGAAGTTTTAGAACCACTTATTTTCTATTTTGAGGATACATGGATTGGTCGTCCAAATAGACGTAAAAGGAGGAACCCCAGATTTCCTATTTCACTATGGAACTGTTATACGTCTACTATATCTGGTTTACCCAGAACAAATAACTACTGCTGGACGTCCAATTTCCATTGCTATTGCAGGGTTGCTATAAAAATTGTTTATTTGTGTTAAATAGAAAGATAAAAGATAATTTTGTTCATACATCATATTATTGGTATATTATTATAAATAACTTGCAGGTGAGCTTCTTGAAAACTATATTAAGTATAGTTCAAAATATTAAATATTAAATTTTAAGATATTTTTTACTTACCAAAAGACGAAAGTCGTATAATATCTCGTATAATATTGAACGTGAGCTTGAACGTTTATACTGTTAAACCTCGTGTTACATGGTTCAAAGTGAAATAAGTATTTACGACTACGAGTAGCTAAAATATAGCTTGTATTTTTTTTTATAGAAAGTGAGAACAATAACTAAAATAAAATCGAAAACAATTTTTTTACCTAATATCTATAGATATTTGCATAGGCATATAATATTATACATCTATGGATATTTGTCTAGACGCCGGACAACTATGGGTTTTCCATTCTCAATAATTATTTGTATTTCCAAATTTAAATTACCAAACAAAATTATCTTATATTATAAAACGTAAAAAATAGTTCATTCACTAAGAAAACAATGCGCCTCGTATACATATATATATATATATATATAAATAAAAACATTAAACACAAGATTAAACATGAGAAATAATATTGTGAAATAAATTATACAATAATTTCCTCGATAATTTCAAACATCGCCATTTTCACAAAAAAAAACGTTGTCGCCTAGTAATTAAATATATCATCTACTAGGCTACAAACAGTTTTCTTTGGGTGACATTTATGTATATTAGTTAAAATATCCACTGAATCACTTCTCAGAAAAGAGCATTTTTATTTATCTAATTTTTTTTAATTAATGGCTTATTTTTAGATTTTTTATTCATCTAAGCTTTTTAATTTTTATTCCACTTTTATTTAAAATTGATTATTTTATTTTATTTGTTTTTTTATACCAAACAACTTCTTTTAGATTTTTTCCTACTTTTTTTATTTATCTCACATTTTTTTATCCAAATTTGTTTTTTTTTTTATTACAAACTTTTAAATTAAAGGCTTTTTTTAGATATTTTTTTCATTTAAAATTTTTTATCCAATTTATATTTTTAATCGAAATATATTTTGTATTTAAACTTTTATTTTTTATTCAACTTAATTTTTTTTTATTTTAGTGTTTATAAAGTAGTTGATTAGTGTATCCAAAAAATCTAAAAATTTAAAAACAGTTTTTTTTGTAGATATTTATGTTAAAATAAGTTCGTGAAATCGAAGAATCATGTTTTTAGTTATTTTGTTGTAACTTTTAATTTATAATTTAATTCTTGTGGATGATTTTCAGTGATTTTCAATAGTGGGGAGTGGCTTCTAGTTATGTTTACAGACAATTTCAGTTTTCAATTTTTTTAGTTTTTTATTCTATTAAATGTCAATAAAACTCTATTCGTTGGGACGTTCCCGAGTCAAAAAGTTTTTTTTTTTAAGACCAAATTCCCCATTAGTTGATATAATAGCATTCGGAAAATATTAAAAATATTTCGTCATACCAATTATCATATACCTGTCTTTTAGACAGTTCACTAAAAAAATGACAATTAATAATTCATACTATTACAATATATATATTTATTATTTTAAACAAAAACACGAAAATACAGGTTTTAATAAAACGCATCAGTCATACATAAAGTACAATAAAACTGGCACTGCTCCTCTATCATGGTGCTTTCGTTCCTAAATATTCGATAATTTTTACATTCTGCTGCCTCAGCTCATTCACTTCGTTGGCCTATTATTATATGAATGCGATATTATTAATATTTTTATAATTCAATTTAATTTGTGTGTGTGCACTTAACTTATTGGCCTACCTTTCTATATTTTTGTTCTGTATTTTAAAATAATGATTTAATAATTTTAAAACCTGACTTGATAACCCTAGCTAATTAATTGCTAAATTTTGATAAATGTCAGATTGATTTGAATTAAAGTGGGTGGACTCCCATTTTTAATTTTATAAAATAATTTACCTAGATTTTTTTTTCCAAAACGGTGGTTTAGATTGAATATTTGATGAACCTTGATATTCAAATGTTTAATCACAATTTCAGCTTAACTAATTATAGATACTTTATTGCAATTAAAAATAAAATAATCATAAAGAAGAATCTTAAAACTTTTTTCCTCTGCCATTACTTATTATTTTATACACAATAATTTTGTACTTTTTAAGCTTTTTGTAACATAAACATAAGTTCATATAACATATTTTCATCCTGTTGAACACATTTACATGAACCATACTTAAAATTTTTTTTTTTTTTTTAAATGAAAATACATTTTTTTGATTTTAAATACATTGAATTTAGATGATATGGTCTGAATATAATTAGGCAATAATATTATTTTTATATCTACTTAACTTTAGAAAAGAGGACGTAAACCAGTGATCGATTCAAATTCTATATTTAATGTTCTTGAAGAATATAAAATTGAATTGTTTGATAATGAAAAATTAAAATCGAAGACACACCCAATATGGACGAAGATATCAGAAAGATTAAACTTTAAAGTCAAGCCTTTAAATTTATTTATTTCGGTATACAAAGATCTACATCACTTTCAAACAAAACTAAAGGAAAGTCTAAATATTGAACATACATGTATCGTAGAATAGACAACTGACGAAGAAAGTGTATCGAGTGAATCAGACGAAGACACCGAAGAAGAAAATATTGACAATCATGTAGAATTATTAGATAGCAGAAGAGTTATCGATGATTCTACAACATTATTTAATTTTTATATTCCTGTTGAGATGTACTGAGAGTTTAAACCTAGGGGTAAACCACTATTGGTAATCAGTGTACACATTTTTGGTAATCTTTGGAAATCTGTGGTAATCTTTGGAAATCTGTGGTAGTCTTAGGAAATCTGTGGTAATCTTTGGAAATCTGTGGTAATCTTAGGAAATTAGTGGTAATCTTTGAAAATCTCTGGGTAATCTTTGGAAATCGCTGGTAGCTTTTGGAAATTTTAGAATTAATTTTCAATACTGCAAACTTTAGTAGATATGTTTACACAATTAATTGTATAAATTTGAAATGTAAGAGTGAGTGCGTTGCTCTTGGTGTCAAGTCCAACAATATACACATGATGATTTCTCGAGTGATTTCTTTATCATGGCACATAGCACTTGCGTAAAAGAAATTTTTGATTTAACAATAATTTTAATTTTATTTTTATACATAACTGCAACGTATAAAAACATAGTATATGTCTATGGCAAGTCCAGACCTATCAAGAGACCACACCACCCACCCAAATACATACATTGTTTCGCATTGTTTTGTTCCATAGATAATGTCGAGGATAATGTATTATATAGTAATTAGAGTAATTAATAATTATTGCAAATTATTGTTATTATTATTACTAAGTTTACTCATATTACATCATTTTGTTTTGTGTATTATTTAATAAAAATAAAAAAATATTTGTTAAGTATACTTTATCCTCGATTTTATCTTACTACCTAACCCTAGTGGACAACTAGACGTTTATACTTCTAAGTCTGCAGATTTTATTATTTTTTAATACCCAAAAAATTGCATGTCTGCTTTATTCATCTCCATATTGGATAAGAATGTTAAGGTTTTATAATAGGTAGTTATGTATAATTATTATGGCATTTATGCAATAATTATGTGGTTTACTCAGAGATATAAAATTATTAAATAAATTTGGATATGCAATTGAAACAGTTACAATGCTCTTTTCTGAGAAGTGATTCAGTGGATATTTTAACTAATATACATAAATGTCACCCAAAGAAAACTGTTTGTAGCCTAGTAGATGATATATTTAATTACTAGGCGACAACGTTTTTTTTTTGTGAAAATGGCGATGTTTGAAATTATCGAGGAAATTATTGTATAATTTATTTCACAATATTATTTCTCATGTTTAATCTTGTGTTTAATGTTTTTATTTATATATATATATATATATATGTATACGAGGCGCATTGTTTTCTTAGTGAATGAACTATTTTTTACGTTTTATAATATAAGATAATTTTGTTTGGTAATTTAAATTTGGAAATACAAATAATTATTGAGAATGGAAAACCCATAGTTGTCCGGCGTCTAGACAAATATCCATAGACGTATAATATTATATGCCTATGCAAATATCTATAGATATCAAGATAAAAAAATTGTTTTCGATTTTATTTTAGTTATTGTTCTCACTTTCTATAAAAAAAAATACAAGCTATATTTTAGCTACTCGTAGTCGTAAATACTTATTTCACTTTGAACCATGTAACACGAGGTTTAACAGTATAAACGTTCAAGCTCACGTTCAATATTATACGAGATATTATACGACTTTCGTCTTTTGGTAAGTAAAAAATATCTTAAAATTTAATATTTAATATTTTGAACTATACTTAATATAGTTTTTTCGAATTTTTTCAATAATTAAAATTTATAATATAATATTACAAATTACAAAAATATTGTTTTTTATTATTTTCGTATTGTTGTAATTTTTATACCGGCTATTTATTTTTGAGAATCATCAGAACTTGACTACAATATTATATAGTATATAGTTTCGTCAGTACGTCATAATATAAATATTTAATTACGAGTAGATGTTGCAATTCAGAATATTAATTATTAAAATAATAAATAAACAACCCAGAACGGAGACATAAAAACACTATCCATACGTAAATAATGTGTAGACATTTTAAAAATGTATTATAGATCAGCATAATATGCATATATTCATAATATCGATACACACTATTTATTTTATATTTTTATTTATTTTAAGTTTTTTGAAGAAGTTTGAAAAAATATTACAATTATTTTTTACATCTATTTTTTTTATCTCCCAAGCGATTTTTAAGAATGTTTTTTCAAAATATGTGTTTTTGTGTGTTTTATTTGATAGTTCTTTCAAAAAAAGTTACTCAAACTTCCCTAAGAAGTTACTTAAAAAACTTCAAATACTTGTTTTTTTAAAAAATCGTATTTTTGTATTTAAAATGCCGAAAATGTGTACCCGTTTTAACCTAACCGTTTGTATTATATGTTTTTATAAGTTTGGTTTTAATTCCGAGACTTACCTAAGATGGTTTTACATAACAAGTCAAGAGATATTTTCGGTTTTAATTGTCCGAGCGAGCGATTGACCACGCCGGGTGTGTTATATGTTTTTTTTATAATTTTACATAGTTGGTAAAGGAAAAATTGTGGAAATAGAAACTTTAAATAAAAACTTCTTTATGTCATTAGTGTATTTTGTACAAACCAAATGAAAACAAATTTAAAAATACGATTTTTTTAAAAAACGAGTATTTGAAGTTTGATCGACTTTTTTAAAAGTACCATTAAAAAATTAAAAAATCATACAAAAACACACATTTAAAAAAAAAATTCGAAAAAATCACTTGATAGCTTAACTAGAATATTATGCTGTTGTTTTTTATACTTACATAATATTATTTTACTGTATTCCATTTACAATTAATTCCTTTTTTTTAATGAAAAAAAATAAATTAACCTTTTAAATTATTTGTACTTACCTACTTACTATTATATGTTGTGAGTTGTTTTTTGACATTAAATGAAATAATGAATGTCAAAATTATTATACTTTATCAAACACTGGTGATTGACAATTATTTAATAATATTCTGTAATTGCAATATCAACCATGAATAAGTAATTTTATATTTTTTATGTATTTTAGATTTTTATAATTAATGAAAGAAAATAAATATTACTAAGATTATTTACTTAACTCCAGTTATAATAGTTGTTAAAAGTATGACTATCATTTATTTTTCTTATGCTGTTATACAGTTTTACTATAGAAACTGAAAAGTTCACTGATGACCCATTCAAAGAGGCAGAGTTGGAACTTTCTTTGGCTCAAAAATATTTTAATTTTAAATGGATATGATGATAAGATAGTAATAAGTGAAATCCAAGAAAGTGATATCATATCAATTGAAAATTTTGCTATTAACACCTTACCAGATTTGATAGAGGAACATGAAAAAATAGATTATTTCGGTGTATTTAAAAATAATATATCAAAATTTAAAATCCTCGAAGGGTTCAAAAAAAAACTATTTATGGTAGTTAATTTTTATAAAAATAAATTTAATACATCTCAACTAAATACACAAAGTGAGAAAAGGAAACTCGTAACAGTTACTTCTGGGGCGACAAAGAAACGTTTAGTGACTAAAAACAGTGCAATTATTGAAAAAGAAATTGTAAACACAGATTTAATTGAAGAAAAAAAAAATAATTTTAAAACAAATAAGTGAATTTATCAAACAAAAATATCCAAAAAAAGAACAATTTTTTCATCTTATTTCCCAACTAGAAGTTACTGTATCAATTTCCAATAGTAAATGTAGTACAGATGAGGATGGTAACTTAGTATCTGAAAATAAATCAAGTAATAATTTAGTTTGCAAAATAAAATGCTATTTTGGTATATATACAACTGTTTATAAATTATCTAGCCAAAGCCATAAAAAAAAAAGATGGGTTTTCAGTAACTATTACCGTCACCTTTCTAGTCATCTACAGAAAAAACAAAAGATGGACCCTTCAACATCTAAAAAATCTACATCAAAAATTTCAACAAATTCCCTTCATAATTATTTTGTAAAATCAATTAATCCCTCGACTGATCCAGAAATAAATTTAAGAGCAGACAATGATGAATATTCTACTGAAACAATAATTAATAATACTAATAATTTTGAAATGATAAATAATGATGATTATTATATGTATGGTTCTCCACGCGGTTCACTTAATTATAGGAGTCAGGATTTTAATAATAGCAAGGTTATCGAAGAGGCCAATAAGCCTTGCTTGGATTTAGTTTTGCCCTCAGTTTTACCTTATAATGAACCATCAACTTCAATAGGACACCCAAACAAAACAATTATATATAAATGGAAAGACTTAAAATATAGTAGAAGAGAACGGGAAAAACGTGCTCGGGAAAGTAGTTTCTTTAAAGAAGGAAATTGCCAGCAACTGATTACAAATTTCTATAGAGTTGTTGAAAATGTTAAGCAAATAATAAACACAAATAAAACCAATCTAATACCATATTTTCAAGATGAAAAATCTCCAGATTGTGAAAACTCAGTTGAAAAAATATTTAATTCAAAAATGTTATCAGTTCTGCAAACTAATGATTCTAGCTCATTTTTAAAATTGTTATGTGATGCCTCAATTAAAAACTCAAAAAGTAAAAACAGACATAGTAACAGATACAATGATCCAATAAAAAAGTTTTCAGTATATTTATTTTATGTGGGTGGTAGATTACTTCACGAGACTTTGCAAGCTAATCTAAATAACTCTTTGCCTTCAATACCTCACTTTTCAGATACATATCTTTCAACAAAGATAATGTTGTGGAAGGAGAATATCGTTTGAAAAAACTTAAGCAGCTTCTAATTGAAAGAAATTTACCATTATGCATCTGGGTAAGCGAAGATGCTACCCGTATAAGCGAAGATGCTACCCGTATTACAGAGAAAATTGAATATGATGCCCTAAGTAATAAAATTATTGGATTTGTGCTTCCATTTGTTGATGGGTACGCACAAACAGATTCTTATATTGCAAGTTCTGCAAAATAAATTATGAAATATTTTGAAATTGGCATAAAAAGTCATTATGCCTATGTAATTATGGCTCAACCGCTTTCTGATAATGCTCCACCATTCTGTATTGCTATTTTTGGAACGGACAATAAATTTACACATTTAGATGTCATGGCAAGGCGGAAAGTTATAAATGATTTGGCTGCCGATGAAGGGATTACAGTTTTGGGATATTCATCAGATGGTGATACACGGTTACTGAAGTCAATGCAATCTAAGACTTATGACAATAAAATTAATTTATCACAATTCTCACAATTCTTTGTACAAGATACTGTACACATAGGCACAAAACTTAGGACCAGGATTTTAAAACCAGGAATTGAGTTACTAATTGGCTCTTATACTGTATCTATTACTCATTTGTTTCAGTTAACAGAATTATATTCTAAAGATAAACATCTTTTAACTAATACCGATTTAAATCCCGATGATAAAATGAATTTCAATGCTGCTGAAAAAATGTGTTCAGATCAAGTGATAGAACTTTTGAAAAATATTCTAGATAGTCAGGGTACTATATCATTTTTAAAAATAATGAACAATGTGCTAAAATCATATTTAAATAAAACGATAGGTGTAAAAGAAAGATTATATTGTTTATGGCATAGTGTATATTTGTTAAGAATATGGAGATGTTCAATAATGAAAAATAATGATTTAACATTAAAAAACAATTGCATCACTAGTAATGCATATTCATGCATTGAGCTAGATGCTCTTGCTTTAATAAACATAGTAAAATATTTCAGTAAACTAGAAAATGGTAATGACTCACAAATGTTCCTTCCTTGGCTTTATAGCAGCCAAACGTGTGAGAAACTTTTTAGAAGTACAAGGTCAATGACTTCAACCTATTCCACTGTAGTCAATTTTAGTTTAAAAGATTTCATTAGGAAATTGACAAGGATAGAAATTTTAAATTGTATTCAAAATGACCTAAAAATAACAGCAGAAAGTAATCCAGAAAACAATTTCCTTTTTCCAAGGGAAAGAAACCCTAGTAGGAATTATGTTAATATAAATGAAAAAATATCTCCTAAAATATTTGAAAAATTATCAGATACAGACATAGAAGATATTTTATGTAAAAGTTTGGCCGATGCTAAAGAAGAAGCATTACTTTTAGGCATGTCAATATTTGATGATTCAATTAACCAGCCACAGTTTTTAAAAAAATTAAATGTAGAACAAGATTCAAGCGATGAGGATAGGGGTGAGAACTTTGAAATGTATGAAACACAAAGTTCACCAGAAATACCTGATGACATTTTTTCGGACTTGAGTGATATTTCTTCACTTATAAATATTGGTGAAGATTTACAGCTAAAGGACTTCACTGATAGTTCAACCTTTTTGAATTCTATGAAAGTTTCATCTATAAGTACAAACTCTAATGCCAACGCAGAAAGTGTAGAAAATGGACCATTTATAAATATTTTGCTACATAATAATAAAAAAATGGTGATTAAAAAATCAAGTTTTTGTTGGCTTCTGGATAATAAAACTGAACGTGTATGTAATGACAGACTTCGTCGCTTCATTAATACTGATAGACCTAAAAAATTAAGTATCAAAAAAACCAATAATAAAAGTACACCAAACAACAGTAAAACTAAAAAAAATAACAAATTTAAAACTACATCAAAAATTTACAAAAAATCTAATTTAAATGCAAATTCGTCTGAAGAATCTGCTGAAGATCAACTATTTACCAACGAAGAGTCCATTAAAGTGTCTACATGTGTGCCTTCTGTACATGAAGTAGAATATTATGATCCAGTTTGATCAGATATTAAACCAGGAGTATTCTTATTGGTAAAATTTGCTGGAGGACGTAAACAAACTGTTTTCAAATATGTCTGTTATGTGTGTGATGTTAACGAGGATGATGATGAGATCATAGTACAAGGTTTTAAAAAATCTGATATACTAGGTATACAGTTTTCATTAAAAGAAAATGATAAATCAACAATAGATTATGACATGATTTGTGCTAAACTTCCTAATCCTGAAATTGTTGATAAAACAAGAAAATTGATCTATCAATTTCCAGGTTATGTCACAGTTATTGAAAAATAATAATTATTATAATTAATATATATTATGTTATACCTATTTAATTCATGTTATTCTTATACCTTTATAGTAAGTAGGTAACTCATTTTTTATAAGATATTTGTATAAACAGTTGATTTACAGCAATACTTAGGACAGTGTTATATTTATTTTTTTATTCTTATATTATAATGTTGTATAAAGATATAAAAAGTTAAGTATATATATTAATTAGTTTTTTGTTGACAAAAAGTATATAATTTGTTTTGAGTGTTTTTAATATTTTAATTTTGTTTTTATTCATTATTATACAATTAATGATTATTTCTGAGCAAAGAGAATAAATATGTACATTTAATGATTAGTTATCTAACTAATTCATTGTGTAAACTGTTGGTACTGTAATGATAGCCACATATAACGCTATAATAGTGGCATCATCATAATCCCTTACATATTCATAGTCGCACATATGTTCAGTAAATTATTCACACGATAGTGAACATATGTGATCAGACACTGTTATGTCCTTTGACCATTATATAATTTTATTACACCACCGGCTCTAAAGACACCCATCAACCATCAGGCTCTGGTACACAACGTCACTCTCCCTACGTGCGCCTTTGGTGATGGACATACGTCGAGAGCCACTCTATGTAAACGTAAAATAAATACTTATGTGTGTCTTAATTTAAAAACAATAAACCTAATTCAATGTAAACATTATGTCACTTGTGTTTTATTTTAACTGATATTATATTTGAGTGAGTGAACATCACACCTATCCACTTTTTCCACACTGGCTGCATTCAATTGCTGTCAAGTCTACAATCAAACAAGGGTAAGTCAATTCACTTTATAATAGAAATCCTTATGTGTATATGTATCTACATGCGTGTGCAGATATATACATAAGAGGGTAGTAGTTCAGATTGTGTGCGCAACTACGACCATTTTTGATTTACTACAAGTGGCGCCCAACTCGTGGCTCGTAACACGAAATAAACATAAAATATTAATTAATTTATAAATTTAAAGTTCAAAAAAAAATAAAAAAATTAAAAATAAATAAATAAAAAATAATATTAACAAATACCTAATAAAAAAAAAAAAAAATTAATGAGTAAAAATCTAATTTCTTTAAAAAACAACAAATGAACAACGAAAATAAAAACTCGGAAAAATCTGAAGATAATTTAAACCCATCAAAATTCTCTTCACAAGATATCAGTAAATTTTTAAAACCTCAATTAATAGCTGAACTCACCAAACGAAACCTAATTACTACAGGTACGGTTCCCGAATTAAAAAATAGACTAACACAATACCTTAACGGAGAAACGACACCAAACGATTTTATCAATACCTTTAACGCAAACAAAATGGACAACACAAAAAAACCATATTATAAACCTAATACATTTTCTGGTCTAATTTCTGAAAATATTGACACGTTTATTAAAAAGTATAACAGAGCAGCTAGCAAAACCGGTGGTCTGATGAAGAAAAAATAAAATTTTTACCTCTATATTTAGAAGGTCCTGCCTTAACACGTTGAGCGCCATGAGACACAAATTTGGGTCTCACTTATCTTCGACCAAACCGCCAAATAATTTTTGGTGTGGTTTACTCAAAAAAAAATTTGAAAAAAAAATTACCCAAATGGTTTGAAATTTTACACATACTATTATCATGGCTAACATAAGAGATTAATAATATTTTTGAAATGATTAGGAGTGAGACCCTAAAATAGGTCTCATGGCCAAACGAAGTCGCCTTTAAAAAATATATTATTTTTCTGATATTTTGAGACTCATATTTGACCCTCAACTATTTTATAAAATAGGTTATCATAGATTGACATAACCAATTATAAATGTTATTGGTAAATTTAGAGTAAACCAATAATAATAAGTAGTCAATTGTATGTAATTAATTGTATTAACATATAAAAAATAACATTGCTTATGTTCAATATTCTTATAGAAAAAAAACTAAAAACTTACAAAAAAAATTTCAGATTACTCAATTGAATAATAATAGCAATACATAATGATTGTAACTCTTTTTATAAATTATAAAACAAAACAAATCAATAAAAACTTGAAACATCTTTTTTCAATCTACTCATTTGAATAAAATTAATAATAATAATAATAACTTTTTTATAAATTATGAAACAAAACAAATCAATAAAAACTTGAAACATCTTTTTTCAATCTACTCATTTAAATAAAATTAATAATAATAATAATAACTTTTTTTATAAATTATGAAACATAACAAATCAATAAAAATTCTACTTCTTTACAATTTTATGTTCCTCAAAAAAACAATCAAGACAAAAATGTTTATCACATAAAAAACATTTAGTATTAATTTTTTTTGTATTGCATTGTGCATATTTTCTGCCTTTTTTTTTAACTGCTTTAGAGTAACATCCAGCACATCTACTTCTATTTGATTTTTCTAAAACATGTTTTTGTGATGTAATTTCTGTGATAGTTTCTTTATTTATTAACTGTTCTTCAAGTGTAGTTCTGAATGCTGTAATAGACATTTTTGAAGATGTAACTTTTTGGAATAAAACTAGAGCATTAACAACACTAATGTTTAATAATGCATCTAGAGCAACTTTTCTATACCACTTTTGACTGCGACGAAGAGGGTTGGAGTAGGAGGTCATCTGATCTGAGAGGTCAATTGAAGTCTTTCCAACATTATAATCAACAACTACTGTTGGTTTGTGTACTGTTTTTCCTCTTATTTTCAATTTTGTAAGAGCACTATCATGTTTAGAAGAAATCATAACTAAATCCCGTTTGTCCCGCCACTTCAGCACCAACACATTGGATGAGCTTCTCTGAGATACAATTTCCCCCCTTTTTAATTTTTTTTTCGGATTAGACTTTCTATTGCACCTTAATGTTCCAACTAAATATGTATTTCTTGATTGTAATAATTCAGCCAGTTCTACACTTGAATACCAGTTGTCGACAAAAATGGTTCTACCATTATCAAGATAGGGTTCGGCTAATTCCATTACTATGTTACTTCCAACATTTCCAACATTTCCAACATTTAATATATTACTAACTTCTTTTCCGCAGTATACCTTCATAGCAATAGTATAGCATGGGGAAATACATAACTTAAATTCCTTGATGCCAAATCTATCCCTTTTATTTTTAATGTATTGTTTAAAAGCAAGTCTTCCCATGAATTTAACTAAGGACTCATCAATACACATACTTTGGTCTGGTTGCATACAATAATTAGAATTTATCATAATGTCATCAATAACTGTTCCTAATTTGTACAACCTATTTGTAGGGTCAGCACAAGTATTGTCAGAAAAATGTATAGTTTTCATTAAACATTCAAATCTATTGCGACTCATTATAGTACCAAATTGTGTAGAATAAATTCTTGATAAACTCCAATAAAGATGATAGGATGGCAGTGAAACTAATCCTGTCCATATAAGAAGCCCAAAAAATTGTTTTATTTCACATTCATTTGTATCGTGCCATTTGTTTAAACGTGCATGTGGTGAAATTGTTCTAGCACTCAATAGTTGAGCAGCATATCTATTAGTTTCTATCACAATTTTATGTATTATATCATTACTCACTATGCATTGATAAAAATCTAATGGAGTTCCATCTTGAAGAGTGTCAATAAGATCTAGATTTAAACCAATATTGCTGTTATTTGTGTTGAAAGTATAATTATTAATATTTTGGTCATCATCTCTCCACTGACGATCAATTTGTTGATGAGCCTGATGAGGTATAATACTTGGAATATTAGCAGGTGGTGGAGAATCGACAGACATTTCAGAACCACTAATATGAGATACATCTGAAATGTATAAGAAACTAATGTAAATCTGTGATTTACAGTTATACAAAAATATTAATACCAGAAAGTGATTCAATTCTGTTAATATTTTCATCATTAAAATAAAATATTCCCGACAGTGCATCATCTAAAATAAATTTCAATCTTAGTTAATAAATAATTTGCATATGTACATTATTTCTATGAGAATACCATTTTCTTCTGTTTCAATTTGTTCAGGATCTGAATCGTCTTCAAATGCAGCTATTTAATAGTTTTAAAAAATTATTAAGTTATTTAAAATGCAAAAAATCTTAATATACTGTTCATAATAAACATTAGTAGGTACTTACAAGTATTATAATCTGGATCTTTATCCGAGTCGTCATCGTCAAAATCAGAATCCAACATTTCATTTATTTCATATGGATTCATTTTTAAGAGTTAAATTTATAATTATTTCAATTTGAAATTGTCTTGATTATATGAATCTTTATTTCACTAGTAATAGTAAACTAAATGTTTTCAAAAGATCTATAAATAACCGTAGATTACAATTTAAGACAACAAGTACAATTTCTTATCATTGACATCAATACAATAACACGGTTACCGCGGAATATTATAAAACAACTATTACATTACAGACATCGATGTTACAGAATAGAAAAAAATTCATGAAAAAAAAAATAAACAAGATATCCCGTTGCTACAAACACCAAAATGATGTGGCAACACTGTAGAATCAAAATCCAATGAAATAATTCCTATAAATAAGACCCATTTCTGGTAATCGCTTAATAAATACAATGATATAATGAGACCCATATATGGATCTCACAAGATGTTTTATTGTACTTTATTGAGACCCAATTATGGGTTTCATGGCCAAATTAATTAACTTAGTAGAAAACCCTTGGCGCTCAACGTGTTAACATTCTATGATAATAATGAATCAAATTTAATTAACGACATAAAATGGGCTGATTTAGAAAATATACTATTAAGTGAATTCAAACCCACTGCACAATTAGATATGTTAAAATTACTGTTACAAAAACGAAAACAACTAGATGATGAACAAACCATAAATTATGTCAATGAAATAGAATCTTTATGCAAAAGAATAAATCCCACTATGCTCGAATCAGAAATAATACATACAGTTATAAAGGGTCTTAAACCAAATATTATTAGACAAATAGGTATTATGGAAAATAATACTCTTAAACAATTAAAAGACAATTTAAGAAAATTTGATTTAATCGAATTTATGGTGACAGGAGAGTTAGATCAATCGCAGACAGAAATAAAAAATTCAATTGTTCATGACCAAATAAATAAAATAACGGAAAAATTCAATGAACAATTAAAAATTTCCAATGAAAATAATGAAAAACTAAACAAAAAAATTGAAAATCTGTTAGAGAATAAAAATTCAAACACAAACAAAAACACATTTTTTAGAAATCCCAACCTCGTGAAACAAAACCATTTTCTTAATCAGAATTATACTAATAATAAAATTCAAAATTGTGAAATCTGTTTACTCAACAATCATACCACAGCTACATGCTTTCGAAACAAAAATAATATTCAACCACAACAATGTAAAGTATGCTTAAAAAATAATCACAGAACAGAAAACTGTTATTTCAATAACAAACCTACTATAACATGCCAAATTTGCGATAAAGCAGGACACTCGGCAAAAACGTGTCGATCTATTAATCAGAACTCAAAAAACTAATTTCTAGGTCAAACATTACTGATAGATGTTCACCTTCATCTCCAGAATTCCCAAAATACAAATATAAAATAAATAATATAACCGAACCACTATATATTAAAGCTACATTAAATAATATTACAATTCCAGTAACAATAGATACAGGAGCAAATATATGTTGCATTAGACATACGTTAACGCCCCCTAATAGTAACTTAAAAAAAGAACCTATTATTTTAACAGGAGCAAACAATAAACCTCTAACTCTCTTCGGATCAATTTTAATTAAACTTAAAATAAATTCCCATGAATTTGAAATTAAAGCATATGTCATAGAAAATTTATCTTGTCACATAATAATTGGAAACAAATTTTTATATCAATATAATGCTAATATAAATTTCAAAAACAGTACGTTAACATTGCGTAAAAATAATAATGATAACAAAATTAATAATGATATAATCATACAAACCTATAACGTTTATAACAGCAACAACGTGCATAATATTAAAGAAGACGTAAAAAACATATTTCAAACGAACTCTGCATATTCAATTGCCCACTGCATTTCCGCAGACTTAAAAATGAGCAAAGGTTTGGCTGCACAAATAAAAAATAAATTTGGAGACGCCTCGGCACAATTAAAAAATTTAAAACCAATGGTAGGTGAAGCCATCCCAATAAGTATGGGGAATAGGACAATTTATTACCTAATAATGAAACAAAAATATTTTCTTAAACCTACATATGATAATATAAAAACCACATTACAAAATTTAAAAAAAACTATGAATAAATTACATGATTACAAAATTGCAATTCCCACTATAGCGGCTGGACTAAACAAACGAAAGTGGTCCATGACAAAACAATTAATTTATTATGAATTTCAAAATTCTAACATAGAATTACTTATTTGTCACAAAAATACAAACAATATAACAAATAGTTGGAAAACAAAAGAACATGAAAAGATTATTAATTTAATACATGACCATTACCATTATAATAAAATAATTAAAAATATTAACAACATTAACAATAATTTTTATAATAAAACAAAATTATATTCCAACAATCCCAACATTAACAAAAACATCAATCATAATACCGATAATATTAATAAATTAGAATCAATATATTACGATCATAATGTCAACGATAATAATGAAATTAAATCCATTTTCAATAACTATAAGCCCGGTGAGAATGTCCTCGGAGACGGGAATTGTGGTCTCTATGCATTATGTAACGCACTAAATAATAATAAACAAAAAAAAATAACTTCTATAGGTCAACTGTTAGAATTATTACAATTATCTGACCTTCCAGGTCATTGGTGGTCCGACAACGAACTGGCATCTATTGCCAGCTATTATAATCATGATACTTACATATTTGACGAAAATGCAAAAACAGCTGTTGTATATCGTAACAAAAATAATAAAAGACCCCCGATTATTCTATGTAATACAAATGAAAATACACATTGGATCCCAGGCACTAAAGCAATAAACCCTTCACTAAAGATACCGCACGATTATGTTGAAATAAACGACTTTACACCCTTACAACAAATAGTCACAGAGATAAATAATAAATATAAAAATATAAAGAAACCAATTACCAATGATAAACTCAAAGAAATCGACAAGGTCGACAAAATACACATAAAAACCGTAGATAATATTACCAAATCAATTACAAATGACCCTAATAAAGAAATCATATACGACAGTGAAGGAACACCGATTAACATATCTCATGAATTAGACCCGTTACAATATAGCCAAGTTTTAACACTATTAAAAGAATATATACATTTATTTACTTCAGATGCGTCCAACATAAAACCGGCTAATATAAAACCGTGTGAAATAAAAATGACAGAAAATTATAAAGACCCAAAATTTCATGCCCCGCACAGAGTATCTCCACAACAAAGAGATGAACTCAAAACACAATTAGATAAATTAAAAAAAGCAAACATTATTCGTCCAATAATATCCAAATTCGCAGCACCCGCTTTCTTAGTAAAAAAAAAGGAAAAAGGTTCGTACAGACTAGTTGTATCATATAAAGAATTAAATGAAAGAGTTGAAACAGACCAATATCCCTTACCTAGGACAAATGACTTATTAAGAGCCTTAGAAGGCGCAAAATACTTCAGTTCACTCGATCTCAACAGTGGATTTTTTCAATTACCAATAAAAGAAACAGACCAACATAAATTAGCATTCACATCAGTTCATGGTTTAATGACATTCACCAGGTTACCCCAAGGGTTTAAAAATAGTAGCGCTATATTTCAAAGAGTATTAAATGAAGCATTTTCTGCATTACTATACAAATCCATAATCATTTATATAGATGATCTAGCATCATATGGCAAAAATTTTGATGAAGCACTAACAAACTTAAACAAAGCTTTAAAAATAATTGATTTAATGAATTTTTCTCTAAAAACATCAAAATGTCATTTTTTTAACAAAAAAATAGAATTACTAGGTCATGTAATTTCACAAGAAGGTATTAAACCATTAAACAACAATATTAAAGCCATAACTGAATTTAAACAACCAAAAACACAAAAAGAGATCAGATCATTTTTAGGTATGTGTTCATATTATAGGAAACATATCAAAGACTTCGCAAAAATTGCTCATCCCCTCACAGAACTAACAAAAGGTGAAAATAAAATTAATTGGCTAGAAACTCATCAAAACTCTTACAATACACTTAAAGAACGTTTAACATCACAACCTTTACTTAAACATTTTGATGACACTAAAAAAGTATTCTTAACAACCGATGCGTCACTGACAGGATTAGGAGCATATCTCGAACAACCAGATGACAACAACATTTTACACCCAATCGGATACGCATCAAGAAAATTATTAAACAGTGAGAAAACATATTCGTCCACAACTCTAGAATTATTAGGACTATGTTTTGGCATTACTTATTTCCGGGAGTATTTATGGGGAAGGCACTTTATTGTATTCTGTGATAATATCAGTTTACAATACTATGAAAATTTGAAAATACCATCGGCTAGAATAACTCGATTAACTCTAAAATTATTAGATTTTAATTTTAATATCATATATAAAAAAGGAAAAGAAAATAAAGTGGCTGACGCTCTTTCTAGAAATCCTATTAATAAAATTGACGTTAAAAATGACAATGACAACCTAACCATTGATTTAACGGATATAAAAAAACAACAAAATAATGATCAATTTTGCTCACAAATCACACAAGCAATTAATAATAATCAAATCGACCAAATACCAATCAATATTCAAAGAAAATCGAGTCAGTTCATAATCCTAAATCACCAAACATTATAAATTACCCACTAGTAATTCCACAATCCTTAACAGAAAAAAATTTAAAATCATATCATGAATAACCTATTGGCGGCCATACAGGGATATCACGAACCCTTAATAAAATACAAAACAAATATTACTGGCCCACTTTAACTAAAGACACAACTCATTATATAAAATCATGTCATAGTTGCCGAATAAATAAAAAAATAAATGGAAAACCTATAGGTCAATTACAACCAATACCTCTTTCAAACAGACCATTAGATAGATTAACTTTTGACTATTTAGGGCCATTAACACCCAGTAATAATAAAAAATATGTTTTGGTAGCAGCCTGTAATAACACAAAGTTCATATTTACCAAAGCTGTAGAATCAGCAACTGCCGAATCAACTATTAATTTCATTATACAAATAATATCACAATGGGGATGTTTTCGCCAATTCTCATCCGATAGAGGTACACATTTTAAAAACCAAATGGTAAATGAAGTGTGTGAAAACTTAGGAATAAAACAAATATTATCAACTAGCTATTCCCCACAAACACAAGGATTTGTTGAAAAAATAAATGATGTACTTTGCAACTCCATTAAAAATTATATTGATGACAACAATCAATCAAGATGGTCTTATTATTTACCATATGTTACCTTGAGTTACAACGCTACTCCACAAACTAGCACTAAATACAGTCCTTTTTATTTAATGCATGGCTTTGAACCTTATTTCCCAATTGATAACAAACTAATTCCAACTAATATTCCTTATGACATAAAAAAATCTCTAGCAGAACTAAACAAGCTAAGAGATAAAATTCCAAATTTGATAAAAACTGCACAAGAATCACAAAAGAAATATCACGATCAAAAGCATCGTTTAATAACATTTAAACCCGGAGACTCTGTATTAATCAAATTCCCATTAAATACAGTAGGAAAATGTCCAAAACTTTCCTCTAAATACAAAGGGCCATTTAAAATAATTAAAAAATTAAATGATCTAAATTATAAAGTCCAATTATCATTAAACAATAAAATAACTGAAGACATAATTCATGTCAGAAGAATGAAACCATACATTCACAGGTAAAAAGTAAATATATATATATAATAAAGAAATATATAAAGAAGAAATGAATAAATAAAATAAAATAGATAAATAAACAAAATCTAAAACATGAGAAAATAAAATAAAAAATTTGTTATAAAATAAATAAATAATCAACAAACGCATGTTACTAAAATAAAAAAAAAAAAAAAATATATATAATAATAAATAAATATAAAAAAGAATCTATGTTGATGCAAAATAATTAACAAAAACAAACAAAGATATAATAATTATAAAAGAGTGAATAATATATTCGTAGAATAAAAACAGAATGAATAAACCAGAAGAAAAATAAGAAGAAAAATAGGTAGTTACTAAAAAAAGAAAAAAAAAAAAGAAATAAATAAAACATAGAAAAATGAAAGATAATAAATTGTAAAATAGTGACAAAATACATTAGTTTAAATGAACTTGAAAATCACAATGAATTTATACAAACATGTCACTATAAATGATTATAAAAATAAAAAGTAAAAAAAAAAGCATTTCAAAAATAATAACAATAAATTAATTAATTAACAAATAATAATAATTAAATCACAAAGAAATGCTCAAATAACAATTTTATCAAGAAATTATATATATAATTAATATATATTTATATTTTCCCAATAAAGGAGAATATAGTATTATGGTGTTACACCATTAACACAAAATATATAATATTACTATGAATGCAAAATCTAATTACAAAAATGTCAATTATGTAAATACTTCTTAAAACATGAATATCAATTTATATATAATGTAATAGTGTAATACTACACTACAATATGTTTTAATGTAAAAAAAAAAAACATATTAGAAATAAGTTATATTAAATTGTAAAACATTACAGATAACCCAATTACGATGAATCCAAAATCAACTATCATATGTATTGTACTAGCATTGGTGCCAGTTTATGGATTCATAGCATATGATTGCAATGAAAAAAGAATCAACGTAACATCCTTCAACAGTTTAGAAGTTGACCACTGCAAGACCCCACCACCCGCAAGCAGCATGGAAATTCCAAGAATTAAACTAATACAAAAAGCTGATACTCGTACGATACCATTTAAGTCTTGTTTAATTTCTGTAGACTATCTGGTCACTAAATGTGCAACCTTTGATGACGCACAAGTCGTTGAAGATGGCTTTTTTTCAGAAATACTATTCTTGGGTAACTCAGGTTGCACAGAACTATACAGAACAGCAATATTTCACTTTCCATCAGGTGGCATCATAACAGGGCTAATGATGAATCATACCACATTTGCCACTCACACGGTAGCTGGCAACATTGACAAAAACGGAGACTGTCTAGGAACATCTTATGCATCTGATAAAGGATCGTGGAGAAATGTTGTAGTACAGGGCAACTACAAAATACAATTAAGTGAAGGTATCGCTAGTATAATAAGTAAAGATGACCTACTAATTTTACCAACTGGAACTAGAATGAAACTATCAGAAATGTATGGGATAGATTCATACAAAGGTGAAACAGTCTGGAATAACAATATTATACATCAAAATTGTGATACGCATAATTTTGATGTATTATATGATGGTCCTGCAACGCTAATGACCTCAGAATCAACACCAGAAGATGTATTACAAACACATACATTTTTAGTTGAGACTGAAAACATAGTCTTCGCTCTAAAACAAAAAAGAAGAACATTTGCATGCGAAGTACCAGTTATACAAACAGAACACCCACAACTATTCATTCTAAAAGACAATGCATTTATGCATCATTTCTCTATCAACAATATTTCACCTCAAAACACAGATCTCATGGCATATGTAAACACAAAATTTGTCTACATAGAAAATTTCTTAAAAAACACAATAACCTCCCTATATAATGAATTAATAAGGAAACAATGTGAAATAGAAAGAACACAATTATTATTCAAATTATCATTAGCCACATACAGTCTAGATGAATTTGCATATGCTATGGGACAAGGTCCAGGAAACATAGCAATAAAATCAGGAGAAATAATTTACTTAATAAAATGTAAACCAGTTGATGTACAATATGCACAACAAGATGCGTGTTATAATGAATTACCAGTTACACTCAACAATAAAACATACTTTATGGCACCAAAAACAAATATTTTACAAAATTATGGAACCCAAGTTGATTGCAATGAATACCTTC
Source organism: Aphis glycines (assembly GCA_009761285.1). Classification (NCBI taxonomy): domain Eukaryota; kingdom Metazoa; phylum Arthropoda; class Insecta; order Hemiptera; family Aphididae; genus Aphis; species Aphis glycines. The sequence goes on from VYZN01000824.1 coordinate 115,155, forward strand.
CTGTTGCATTCCGGCTTGACTCAGAATGGTATGGTGTTGCACCAACTCTCAGGGAAATAAAAAAACCACAAACATTAAAACCATCTACTTCATGGACTTGGAACTATAAAAGTCCAGAACATTTAATGACAGCAGGAATTTATTCCCAAGACACCATGACAGCACTCCAAAGACATTTACTACTACCACAAGAAATCCAAACAGCACAAAAAAATATAGCCAGGCAATCCATGGGATATTCATACGTAGACCAAGGCTTACGTTTAAAAAGCTTAATTGATAACATCACTATATCAAATATAATTGAAGATAAATTATATAAAATGTGGGGATGGTTCACTACATTTGGATCCTGCATTTCAGGACTTTTAGGCATATTTTTTATCTGGAGAGCTATATCCATATTAATAAAAACCAGCATTAATGTGACTATACTCTACCAAACGTTTGGCTGGAGTATAAAGCTCATAGCAGGAATATTTTCTAGTACAACACACTACATCATGCACAATTTACATAAAAAAAAATATAATACAATCAAAACTATATATAAAGAACCAACATTACCTTATTTCCAAACAAGAAAACACACAGAAAAAACAAAAACAACACCAAGAAGAAAAATGTCTATCTAAAGAATACATCCATAAACCACCAATGCTGGTTACAAATGAATAAATTAACACTGAATATTATATTCTATTCACAACTTAGACTATTAGTACTTAGTAACCTAATAATTTAATACCTAGCTATAAAGTAGAATATTTCATAGGTGTTACAATATCATTTTATACTTAATAATTTTATATATTATATTTAATCAACATAAATTTTAAAATTTATGTAACAATAAATATTATCATTATCATACATTATCTAGTGATAATATTCTTATCTTAAACATAATAACAAACGCTATCAATATTATCATAATATTAATAGTATCAAAATTAATATGATTAATAATTTAGAGTTATAACTTATAGTTTTTAGTAAGTAGTTTTTTTTTTATATATACTTATTTTAGTTATAGTTTATTATATAGTTACTATAGTCATAATACATATTATAGTATATACAAATAATTATTTTCATACACATAAATAAATCTAGGTTAAATTAGTCTAGTTTAAAATCTGTTAAAGAAAATAATCAATTAAATGTATAAAATTACTTAAGTACATATAAAAATGTATACTCATAAATTTAAATGTTTATTGCAAAATTATGTAATCAGATTCTATTTTTGATAGTTTTAAAATAAAGCTTTAATCACTTTATAATGTTATGAGGACATAACACAAACGGGTATGGGGGATGTAATGATAGCCACATACAACGCTATAATAGTGGCATCATCATAATCCTTTACATATTCAGTCGCACATATGTTCAGTAAATTATTCACACGATAGTGAACATATGTGATCGGACACTGTTATGTCCTTTGACCATTATATAATTTTATTACACCACCGGCTCTAAAGACACCCATCAACCATCAGGCTCGGATACACAATGTCACTCTCCCTACGTGCGCCTTTGGTGATGGACATACGTGGAGAGCCACTTTATGTAAACGTAGAATAAGTACTTATGTGTGTCTTAATTTAAAAAACAATAAACCTGATTCAATGTAAACATTATGTCACTTGTGTTTTATTTTAACTGATATTATATTTGAGTGAGTGAACATCACACCTATTCACTTTTTCCGCACTGGCTGCGTTCGGTTGCTGTCAAGTCTACGGTCAAACGAGGGTAAGTCAATTCACTTTACAATAGAAATCCTTATGTGTATATGTATCTACATGCGCGTGCTGATATATACATAAGAGGGTAGTAGTTCAGATTGTGTGCGTAACTAGGGCCACTTTTTGATTTACTACAATACAATCACCTATAAAAAATAAAATAAAATAAAAACATTCCGTTACACGTAAACATGTTATATTATGTTCTAGTCGTTTTGTTAGTATTTAGATTTAATTTAAATATAAGTATAAAGAGTAAAAATAAATATTTAAATTAATAATAACGAGGTAATAAGCATAAAATAATACAATATTCAAAATATATAGAATTTATACATCTCAAATACCTAATTACAATAAGCCAATATTATATATTTTGTTTTCTCCACAGTAATTTATCACTGTATAAATACATTTTTTTTATTAATAACATCGATTAAAAAAAAACAAATGTGGTATTGAATTATCAATAGAATTAGTTTGGTTTTTTACTTTGAAAAAAATATCAAAAATTTCAGTCGTCATCTATAAATAACTCAATAACTCAAAAGTATACAAGATATTATAATATCTTGTCTTGAAAACGCTAATATAGACATTTAGTGAAAATGTCAAGTATTTATGAGTTATTCATATTTGAGTCATGGTAAAAATAATAATATTGGTTCTATTGAAAACTAATGTTACGTAAATAATATTCCTGTTATTCAAATTTTAAGATTTAAGTTAGAAATATAAACTGTTCTACAAGATGATGTCAGAAAAAAAACCATTTCAAAACCAATACAGTAATCCGCAAGTTACCATGTAACGGCTGATTTCAAAATTTCAAAATTTTATTCGAATAAAAAAAACGAAGTTATATTATTATAACGCATTGACGTTTATAATTTTTATGTTAATGCATTTCTTCGTAGATTGTTGAATAAATTAATATGAATCCAGCCCATAATGATTCACAATTATAATTAAAATATTATGTTTATAGTAGCGACTAGACAGTGACTCATTACCTGTTAATTTTCGATCGCTGTATGCATTTGTCTTGATTTATGGTTTGTATTCATTTATATTTTGACTGACAACTACTATGGATGCATATTTTGCTTTATCATTCGTTACTTTATACTTAATGTTTGATTCGTTTTCTTTTGCCAATAATTAGCCTATATATATATATTTACAGTTGACATACATAATACATAGCATATTATTACACTATCGAATGTACTATACGTTCTTAAATATAGTATAGATACTAACTAACTAAAATTAACGGGAAACAAAATATCATAAAATGATTTTTGATTCAAATATACAGCAATTAATAATTCTATGCCAATTATTTATCTTTCCTGATGCTGTCGTATTGTACAGTATAACGTTTGATGTGGTTCGAATCGAAGGCGTCGGATAAGCAACCACAACAGCCACAAGTCAGAGATCTAATAATATCCAGCAAATGAATTCAAATACATACAGAAACTTTTCCATAAATTATATTGTAATCTACTAACCGAACGTTGACGCAGTAACTTTCATTTCTATTCAACTTTATACGTGTGATTCAAAAGTAAAATATGACCGCTTAATGACATTACTTTTATGTTCAAGCGAATTGTTAATGGTCTATTAGAGGTTGATGATTGTCCGGAGTTCTTGTGAAATAAATTATTTGACCGTACGACTCATGCTTATCGCGATAAATCACTTTTATTTTCACACAATCGCACATCATCAAAAACTATAATTTCTTCAGCAGTTAAACTTCTGGCCATTAAAATTTTAAAACGGTACTCAAAATTATAATACATTTACATTTATTTAATGAATATTTAAGCAAGTTATAAGTACACAGTTATACGGATCGTAATATCTTAACACGAATATTTTTTGTAACTTGCTGAATACCTGCACTTATGTTTTTCTGGAACAATAATATATAATACAATGTATTTAAAAAAACAATAGTGCAATATAATATTATATTATGCTATAATTAAAAATATTTTTACAGTGTACCTATTTTTAAATTTAAACAGTCCTGTTTTAAATTACACTTCTATAGATTGCTAGATTTATCAGTTGCAGTTCGCAAAATGTAAAAATTAATATGATGCAAATGAATACTAATATTTCGATACTAAAAAACAACAACCATATAAATATTTATTAATATATATAAATATTTTTTTAATATCGTATTAACAAATCAAGAACATTCATCAATTCATTAATTATACTTATAATTTTACCTATATTGAACATTTCATACATAATTTTATGAATAACTGTTGTAATCCAATTTACAATTAAATTAGAAAATAAAATAAATAAACTCTGTACTGTCCACTTTTGTATTATTATTTTTTTTTTCAAGAAACAAACAACTAATATATTTAACTTATATAACAATACAAACAGTCAAACGTATATTATAATATAATAGTACAATTATAAACGAATTAAACTAAATTCACCAATCAGATGTTTATTTTTTCTTGAATAATATAAGTAACATATTTAAAATTTGTTAATTTAAAAATAAAAATTGTAATTAATATCAGTTAAATTAAAATCTAGGTATTTCTTTTTAAGTAGATAATGTTATAAATGAAATCGTAAATTTAAAATTATAATGTTAATTAAAATACAACCTCTTGTATAATAATTTTTAGGTTAAACATAGACAATAAAACACCTGTTAGTAAATCAATGATAAAATGACTTTCATTCATGAAAAGATATTTGCGTTTCGAAAGTATAAGGCGTAATATTTAATACTCTAATATTAATGCAACACTTCGATAATATTATAGAATAAGATATAAATACATAATTTTAAAATAAGTTTTTGTCACATCAAATCTTATATAACTGAAATTTGTTCTAATAAAAATTAAATTTTATCAACAATAACTTTGATATATTTTTTTTTATCAACAACCTAGCTATAATACAGTTTTTATAACAATTTTATTTTTGAAAATCTATCAATGATAAGCACAATTTATTTATGTTTTTTCAGTATTCCAAATATTCATTTTTCGATTTGATTTCCACAATAACAACCCTTTTATGTTTTAGAAACAAATGTATTAGTTTTAAAATGTGTATTTTTGTCAACGCAGCATGTAACACATATCGAAGAATAATAATATAGTTACAAAACATTACATACGACTACACTATTAATAATTGTTATTTACACAAAATAATACAACATTTATAATTATATAGTTAAATAATAAAAACAACTATATTATATGATAAACTTTTTTTTTTTTAATTGTATTAAATTAATTTTTATTGACTATTTTAGATTTTAGAGAGAGATAAACGTATTGATTTTACAAATGTTTTCAGTCAGCAGTCTTCACTATCTTCAGTAGAAAACATAATTTTTTTTTTTATAGATAATTTAATTTAGTTCAAATTTTGGAAAATTAAAATTAAAAATGTCCAGTCGTTTTCAAAATTATTAGTCAAAACAAAAATATTATTATGAAAAACATCGGTTACTCAATACACATTTATGACAAAATCGAATTTACTTATTTTTGTAATTTAAAAAATAATAATTCTAAAAATATTTGATAAAAATGTATTTCAATATTTGACAGTCAACAATCAACTTGCACATATTTTTATAATATATTGGTGTTTTTAGTGTTATTAATAAACTTATTTTTTAGATTATATTATGATAAAATATTCCACTATGATTATAATAGATTGAAAAATCAATCTAAAATTCAAATTCGTTTATTAAATGCCCTAATTTATTACAAGGTACACTATAATACAAATATTTACTGTCCTATTATATAGCAAAGCATCTTCATCGGGTTTTTAATACATACAGTGCATATATCATAGTATAGAATAAAGATTATTACATTTATATTATTTTTGTCTAAAATGTTAATTTAAGATGTTACAACTTTAATTGTTCTAGCATTCATAATGAGGTCTAAATGTAAAATATGTCATATATTATAACATTCATAAATAAAATAATATGATGGTATGCATTATATTATTTTCACTTACATAAAAAACCAATAATTTTCTAAAATAATAATCCACATACTATATCACTCTATCGTCGTATAACATACATCGTTTTAACCGCACATGTGACGGGAACGGAGTGATCTAATTGTGTAAACTTTCACGAGAGTCAAACTCAAAATAAATTTAACCTACTGTAGTCGAAATTGTGTTGTTACATACTTTGTAATAATATGTAAACATTGCTAAGCCTATACAACTTTGTATAGGTATATAGGTTGATGTGCAACAATCAATACATTTATCCGTTTAATTGTCCGACTCTTATTTTGACAATTTCACCCCCTCCTCCATCTATAGCAATCCCGTGATTTCCCAACATTCATGTTAACTAAAAATAAAAATATGCTTTACTATGCGTGTACATAAAAACATAGATTAAATTAGTAGTTGTAAATATCGAACATGCCTCCTCAAGTAGTTAAGCTGTTATTATAATTTTATTCAATTAACACTACTGTAATAATACTATAAATATACTATGTGTGTACACTATAAATATTAAATAGTATGCATGAAACAAGTAATTCTCTACAGTTATATGTATGGATTATTTTGTTGCATTAAAAATACAAATCG